>MU228418.1:24369-41516 GCA_018584345.1 Thuja plicata | reverse complement strand
AATTGGCCATCCCCTCAAGCCTATGTGTCCCTTATGTGGCTCTTATGTGGATGCCACATAGATGCCACATCATCCAAGCCCTCTTCTTCTCCTCCAAAATTCTATAAATAGAGGCCTTCTCCTCTTCTTTTTTCATCTCTCATTGTGCATTGTTATTATGTTAGAATTGTTTTAGAATTTCATAGCTAGTTTTCATGCTTATAGTTTCTTGTTTACTTCACATAGAAATCACATGCTAGGCTTTAATTTGGTAAATGAATCATATTTTCTTGCATATGCATATCATTTCATAGTTTGATCTATCATCTTGAAGAAGATTTGAGACTAGTTCTTCATACTAGCTCTTGAATCTTTCTTCTTACTTATCAATCTTGCATTGCATTAGGGATCCACTTGCATTAGTGTGTTTGAGAGAGCACACCCACATCCCATCCAAAAGACTAAATCAAACAAGCCTCATGGGTGCAACTTGTTTTGGCTCTATCCAATGATATGAGGATACTTTACTTTGTTTTGCTTGCTTTTATCTCACTTTGAATTTAGATGCTAACTCTCCAATGGTTTCTTGTTGTGGGTGATTGCAGGTTGACATTTTCCTCATACTACACTAGGCAATTCCATTATAAATTCCATGCTTATGCACTCCCAAGGCCTATTAGGTATGGATAGTGGCTGATAAAGTCCTGCATTTAAAGAGGTACCCTTGGATTTTTGACAAATCACACATTGTTCCACATATCTCCTTACATCTTTCTGCATTTTTGGCCAATGGTAGAACCTCTCCACTAGATCTAAGGTCTTATTCAACCCAAAGTGACCACTTAGGCTGCCATTATGTTTCTCTTGGATGAGGTTTTTCCCTCATGGATCCCCTTGGAAAACACAATTGTTTCCCTTTAAATAACAAACCATTTTGCAAGGTGTATTCAACAAATTTACTATGAAAGTGATTATCAAAATCAATGCATAGCTTGTGAATCTCTAAGAAAGCTTCATCCCCTACATATAAGTCCTTGAATCCTTCAACTCCTATGCTTTGCATTTGAATTTCTTGGACAGTGAGCAATCTCCTACTAAGTGCATCTGCAACTTTATTGTTTAACCCCTTCTTGTGTTTGATGGTGAATGTGTAGGATTGCAGAAATTCCATCCATTTGATGTGCCTAAGACTAATCTTTTCTTGAGTGTTTATATAGCTTAGGGCTTGGTTATCTATGTATACAACAAACTCCTTTGGCAATAGGTAGTGCCTCCACTTTTTCAGATCTTGGATCAATGCATAAAGCTCCAAATCATAAGATGGATATCTTGACTTAGCTTCATTTAACCTTTCACTAAAGAAGGCTACTAGCATCCCTTCTTGACTCAACACTGCCCCCACCACTATATTGCTTGCATCACACTCCACAAAAAATAATTTGTTAAAACTAGGGAGTACAAGGATGGGTTGTGTAGCTCTCTCCTTCTTCAACCTCTCAAAACCTTCATTGGCTTCCTTGGTCCATATGAATCTAGTCTTAACTCCACCTTTTATGGTATCTAGGATAGGTGCACAAATCTCACTAAACCTTTTGACAAACTTCCTATAAAACTGAGCCAAACCATGGAAGCTTCTCACTTCTATCCCTGTTTTTGGACTATAGGATTGCTTATACTTTGCTTTTGTCCATTTTTAGATCACCTTGAGAGACTTAAAAACCTAGATAAAAAAGTTCTTGTTTTATGAACTCACTCTTTTCAAGGTTAATGGTCAACTTCTCTTCTTGGAGATTCTTCAACACAATTTCTAGGTGTTTCGTGTGCTCCTCCTTTGTCTTACTAAAGATGAGGATATCATCTATGTATACTATTACAAACACACCTATATAATCTTTTAGGACTTCGTTCATTACTCTCATAAATGTACTAGGTGCATTTGTAAGCCCAAATAGCATTACTAACCACTCATAGAGTCCCTTTGTGGTTTTAAAGGTAGACTTCTGGTCATCCCCCTCTTTCATCCCAATTTGATAATATCCGCTCTTAAGGTCTATTTTTGAGAAGTACTTGGAACCCCCAAGACAATCCAGCAAGTCCTCTAGTCTAGGAATACAAAATCTATACCTAATTGTTATCCTATTTATTTCCCTAGAATCAGTACACATCCTCCACTTACCTCCATTTTTAGGTGCCAAAACCACTAGAACAACACATGGGTTGATGCTCTTTCTGATTAGTCCTTGGTCCAGAAGATCTTGGACTTGCCTTGCAATCTCCTTGTTTTGTTCTGGTGTCATCTTGTAAGCAACTTTGTTAGGCAATGATGCCCCTGGCACAAAATCAATCTAATGACTAATTTCTCTTTGTGGAGGTAGAGTGGCTGGTGTCCCATCACAAATGATCTCTTGGAATTGATTCAACAACCGTTTGACTTCTGCAAGCATAGGTGCTTGTTCTTGTTTCTCTTCCTCTGTTGGTTTCACAATGATGGCATACCCAATCCCTTATTCTTTCTTCATATAACTTAGGAATTCTTTCCCACTTACTAGGAGTGTATTGTAGTCCATAATCTTCACTGTGTCCTCCTCTATCAAGGACTGTATCTTATAAGTGACTCCAGTCTTCTTGAATGGGTACTTATTCTCCTTTCCACGGTGGACTGCTTCTCTGTCATACTGCCATGGTCTTCCTAGTAAAAGATGACAAGAGTCCATAGGTAATACATCACATAGTATCTTGTATTGATACCCTCCTATGGTGAATTCAACCCACACTTGCTCATTAACCAATATATTTTTCCCTTTGTTTAGCCAAGTTACCTTGTAGGGATATGCATGGGGCATTTTGTTTAGCTTCAACTTCTGCACTGCCTCCTCTGAGATTACATTATCTGTGGATCCAAAGTCTATGATGAATCTACACACCTTGCCAAGGATTTTTAATTTTACCCTAAAGAGGGCTCTCTTCTTCTTGTGTTCTTCTTTACTAGGCTCCTTGAGCAACACTCTCCTAAGCATGAGACTCTCACCTTTCTCCGAATCAAGAGTTATCTCTGATTTCTTTACATGATTGTCTTCTTCTTGGACATATGCTATTTTATTCTCACAATGTGAGGATGATTCCTTATCTGGGCATCTATAGGCAGGGTGTCATATTTTTCCACGATGTTAACATTTCATTCTAGAAAAATATGAACTTCTGCTAGAGCCACCAGTCCTTCCTCTTCCACCATTGTTGTAACTCCTACCTCAACCATAACCACCTCTATTTCTTGGCTCATTTACTTTTTCAACTAGCTTAGAGTCCCCTTGACTTCTAAGTTTATTATCTCTACCACTAGAACCTCCTCTATGTCCACCTCTGAAATCTCTGGCTCTTCCTCTGCCCCTAGAGCTAGATTCCTCCTTCTTCTTGTTTCTTTCCTCCACCTTGAGGGCCATTTGTACACAAACATGGACAGTGGTCAGGGTAAAAAGGATTAGCTCTTCTTGAATGCTCCATCTAAGCCCATTAATGTATCTTTCCATGTTGATGCTTTCCTCTTCATGTACCTTGGATCTAAGGCACAACTTCTGAATCTCCTCTGTATAAGAGGCAACATCCATCTCCTTATGTCTGAGATTTTGTCTCTTCTTGTGTAGCTATATTTCATAGTCATCCGGTAGGTAGCTTTCTTTTACCTTAGTCACCATAGCCTTCCAATTCACTATAGGCTTCTTTCCTTCTCTCTCTCTCTCTCTCTCTTTCTTCTTGTAGGAACTTCCACCAAGTTAGGGCTTGCCCCCTCAACCTAGACTTAGCTATCTTCACTTTTTGGGCCTCTATAATCCCATCACATTTGAAGTGATTCTCCCTTCCTTCAATCCATTCCATAACTAATTTTGTGTCCATTCTACCAGTGAACACCAGGATTCCTGCAAGTGCTTTACCACTCAATCCTTTGAGGGCTTTGAGGAAAGTTTCCTAAGGTACTGGTGGGTCTAGTCCTGGTTCTGCATCTTTTTCTCTTTGTACTTTTCCCTTACCTTTATAATCCTCTAACTGCTCCTTCACTTTGTCTGTAGTCTCTGCAACTTTTGCTAGTCTTAGCTTCATTACCTCCATAGCTTCCTCTAGAAGTCTATTCTTCTCTTACTGCTCTATCAAATCCCTTGCTAACTCTACATTTTTCACCATGGTTCTTTCTCTTATTGACTCACTCACCTCTGACATACACAACACACTTCCCAAGTCTTTCAATGGCTCTGTTACCACTTTGATGGGGAGATTCCAATTCAAGAGTTTTCTTGCTCTTCCTAAGGCTCTTTCTTATCCTTCCTAGGGAGACTTATCTTTACCCTAACCAGAGGATTATTTCTTCAATCTCCTACTCCATTGAATCTCACCAATCAACTTCAAACACTCTTCACTCCTTTACAATCTTCTATGCACTCATGGGTCCTATCCAAGCAACTATGTTTTCAATCTTTCTTTGGCATGGTAGCTAGGTGTCCAAACTCTTTCTCCATCATTTCCAATAGGCTTTTGGATCCCTTACACTAATCCTTCAAGGGATTTTCAATCGAGTTCTTGATTCCCTATGCTTTAGGCCTTGTAGCCTTTTTGCTCAATTAAGCCTCCTAAAACTTGAAAAATTGGAATTTCTTCTATTTTTCCTTAACAAACCTCAAAACTAACTTTGGATTCATTCTAGGACAAACCTAGGCTTCAATATTTTCTAGGTCTTGGTTCCTCCAAGTGTCCGTACACTGTACTTTCATCAAACCCCTATTTTTAAGGGTTTTTAGGGCATGCAGACTAGTCTGCAACAAAAGAGTTCAAGATGCAATCAGATGGGCTCATCTGCTCCTTTCCTTTCAACCACATGACCATGTCACATGCCCCTACACTCTTCAACTCGTGATTGGCACAAACCAATCCATCCAACCATTCTTTATCCCTCTGCAACACTGCAAGCTCCTAACCGAGTAACCATGGAATCGCCTAGGGCTTGCTGGTAAAATTAGATCCCCTGCATAAAAAAAAATCCCTAGACATATTTACATAATGTACAGAGTGCCCTTCTTGATTCCAAGTGGCCATAAGGATTCAACCTCTCCTGTTACTATAGGCTATGGGTCTCGGCTGGAATTCAAGAAGGGGCCATATTTACATAACTACCTCTGTTTAGGACAATGAACCAATGAAAACAAAAGAATTTACAAAATGCTAAAGAAATGAACAAAATTTGCAAATCAAGTCCACACAAATTATCTACACATAAAGCACTAAATCCTCAATGCATAACAGATGACCATTCAATTCATTTGAGTGTGTATGAAGGCTTAAAAGTGACTCTATGTTACAAAACCAATGCTTCTTCCAAATCAGTCCGTACAATCTGACAACCAACCCCTCAATTATGGTTTATTAGTCTTATATAGTCCTCCCCCATGTGCTTAGAACCTACGGTCGGGCTTTAGACCCATTTAAGGCTATATGCAACTTTTTAGGAAAGTTGGAAAGTTGTCATGACAACTTTTCAAAGTTGCAAAGTTGTCATGAGCAACTTTTGCAATTTTTGCAATTTTGTCTTTCCACTACTCCTAACTTGCATAGTTGGATTGAAAATCAACATATTTGGTCCAAAACCATATCTAGACCTCATATAACCTCTTACCTTCCATTTTTAGAGTCTGGTCCACATTTTGACCAACTTTGACTCTCCTAACACTTGGTCCAACTTTGACTCTCCTAACACTTAGTGCAAAAACAAACTAACTAGGACCTTTTTCGATTAAACCAAAGACAAGAACCTAAAAACTCATATTTACAAATCACTCCACACAACCTTGGGACTTTATCATAGTCCTTATTCATTGGTGGTTGGCTAGAACCACCTACAAGCCAAAATTGAACTAGGATCTTTACTAGGACCCTGAGGTGCTCCTACACTAAATAGAGTGGCAATAGATCATGATAAATAATTGTAGGTGTATAGATGTTATGACTACATTGTCTTTGCAATTCGATTTTTATTTTTAAATAGCTTTCAATGTCTAGTAATGTTTGTACAAATTTACAAAATTTCAAAATGTATTATGCTATTGTGAATATATTTTTGAAGTATTTCGTGGGCCCAAGAAACACAACATGTTTGGTCCAAAACTATGTCTAGACCTCATATAACCTCTTACCTTCCATATTTGGAGTCTGGTCCACATTTTGACCAACTTTGACTCTCCTAACACTTAGTGCAAAAACAGACTAACTAGGACCTTTTTGGATTAAACCAAAGACAAGAACCTAAAAACTCTTATGTACAAATCACTCCGCACAACCTTGGAACTTTATCATAGTCCTTATTCATTAGTGGTTGGCTAGAACCACCTACAAGCCAAAATTGAACTAGGATCCTTACTAGGACCCTAAGGTGAGACTTTATCATAATCCTTATTCATTGGTGGTTGGCTAGAACCACCTACAAGCCAAAATTGAACTAGGATCTTTACTAAGACCCTACGGTGTTCCTGCACCAAATAGAGAGTGGCAATAGATTGTGATAAATAATTGTGGGCGTATAGATGTTATGAATACCTTTTCTTTGCAATTCGAGTTTTCTTTTCAAATAGCTTTCAGTGTCTAGTAATGTTTGTACAAATTTTGTAAATCAAAATTTCAAAATGTATTATGCTAGTGTGAATATATTTCTGAAGTATTTCGTAGGCTCAAGAAACACAAAAGTATTGAGTAATGTTAGATAATTAATGTAATAATGTTAGATAATTATTTACATTTTTATTTTATGTTTATTAAATATTTTCAATCTTGTAAACACCATTTCAGCATAAACATAGTCTAGGACATATGAAATTTGGTCAAAATTTAGATCCCCAAGTCTACTTTCAGCATAAACATAGTCTAGGGCATATGAAATTTGGCCAAAATTTAGATCCTCAAGTCTACTGCAAATGATTCTTGCCAAAGAGCATATCACCAAGAATACATTGCTAATACTAGAATAAAAATGATTCTTGCAGAAGAACATATCACCAAAAATACATTGCCAATACTAGAATAAAGTAATGCCTTAAAAATAGGGTGCTAGGAACAACCAGATATAAAATCACAAAACACAAAACTATTTTAGAAAGAAATAAGAGACACTAACAAATAATTTGTTTATTTGTAAATTATTTGTTATGTGATTTTCCAATTGATTTATGCGAACAGAATTATATGATGGACTGGAGAACTAAGAGCCCTCCTTACGAAGACCCCTTTAGTCAATTACATGATACCGAATGGAAATAGAAGAAAATTAAAACTTGTACGCACTGTTTCCTAAACTTTTTCCTTGAGCATGTCATATTTGCATAGTTACAACACTATACAAAGAAACGGGCCAATAACCATCTGTCATCTTGTATGTTTATAGCACAACATCTGTCATCTTTGCATGTTTACAGATGGCTTGCAATTTCCAGATGACAGTTCACAATTAGGGTATCGAAGTAAATAAATGAAAAATAATTATAAAGTAATGAAATCGTGGCTTTGCTACCCGTCTACACCTTCATATACCCAAGTGGCTAAAAATGCAAAGATCTATGTATTGATTGTTATTATGATTGCTCTGTAGTGTAGTGGCTATTAGAACTTGCTATGAATTACAGGCAACATTTATAGACTATTAGAAGTACATTGATGTGGTGTTCTTCTGCCTCGTCCATGCCCTCTCATAGATTGAGATTGATGATGGAACACTTGATTGTTTGAGATGGTTGGAGGACAAAACGTCTGATTCTGTTGTTTGCGTCCTTTGGTAGTGAATGTTTTCTATCTGAGATGCTTATAAAGGAGATAGCTGAAGGATTAGAGGCCAGTCTTTAGCCATTTCTATGGATAATTGAGTTTTCTGGGGTACCTAGATGAAGGAGTGGATGGTACTCAAAGGAGGGCTTCAGATTAATTGCCTGAATGGTTTGAATCTAAAGTTGCAGAAAGAGGAATGGTGTTAACCAAGCGGATTCCTCAAAAGGAGATTCCTTGTCATCCCGTCAACAGGGGCCTTTGTTACTCATTGTAGGTGGAGCTTTTTAATGGAGGGACTTGGGTGCTGGATTGCCTTTCGTTGCTTTGTTCATATAATTGGACCAGGGAATGAACGCTGAACTCATGGTGAATGAATTCGAGGTGGGTGTGACAGTGGAGAGAGGAAGTGATGGATCTGTTAGCAGGGAGATGTTTGTAAAGCTGTCAAGATGGTTATGGATGAAGAGGGGGAAAGACTTCTCAGGTTTAAAGCTGTAGAAAAGGGGGGCCATATTTAAATAAAATATTGATTAGGAAAGATTTCATCTGATTGTAAGATTTGATTTGATTTGATTCAAGAGAACCGAATTCATATTTGATTTGATCCCAGAGAACCGAATTCATCTCTATAAGATTCTTTCATTTATGTGGGTTTCTTCATGTTCTGGTCATCAATTATAGGCCTCCATTAAAGCTGCTCATCATTACGATAATACAGTGAACTTTCAGAATCATTACAAATTGGAAGAGAATACAGTGAAGTTTGAGAATGTAAAAGCGAGAAAAAAACATATGAGGGTAAGATAAATAGCTGTCTCTGTCACTTATAAAACAGAGAATGTTATTCCTCCTTTTAATTTTTTGTTGTCCTTTTTAATGAATGTTTTGTTCTTTTGTTTTGTTTTGTTTTTCTTAAGTTTTATCATACTTTCCAGTAAGGATTTTCGCTAGTTTGTAAGTAAACCTTCAAACTTGTATGCATGTAAGAGGTTACAGGCGTTGTGGACTATGCTGAAACAAACAATACAATGTACATATAGACATGGAGGCAACAAAGAGATTGAAGCTAGCAATTAAAATTTCTGTAAAAAAGATCAAACAAAATCAAATTTTCACCCCCAAGACGATCTACATTTACTGGTTGGCATTGAGATTAATCCAAAAACCGCAGTACATGCAAATGTGGAGGCTTAGGAGGTATGCAAACTGTGTGACAGAATGCCTCAGTGTAATATGGTTCATTGAATGCAATGAATGGAGGATACAAATGAAATTACTAAAAAGGCATTATGAACTTCCAAGAAAATGCATTGGTAGACATTAAACCAAATCCTGCAGGCTATGGCAGCATCATAAGAGTGTTATTTTTTACAAATACAAGAAAACGCCTAAGGAAAGAAAAGTGCGGAGAAAACAGAATGAAAAGGAGACTGTTCAACTTCAAGTTGAATACATAATACGAAGGAAGAAAGAACAGGGGACAGGAGACTCGCAGTTGCCAGAGGGACCACGACATAGAGAAAGAAGCCACGGGAGGGGATGCATAGTAGTGGGAGGAAAAAGAAAAGACAAGAAAGACTGCGAAAGTGAAGTGAGTGGTACCCAGGGATCCTTTCATCAATTGTAAGTCGTATATCCACAGCATCAGAAGAATCCTTTGCTTACAAAACTGCCCTTTTGCCCATGAGAACAGCAAGGACGTCAACTTCAATGCTGTTTAAGTAGGCTGCAAGGTCAGCTGTAGTTGGCAATCGGATTGTAATAATCCTGGAAGTATTTGCTTGAGAAACATCCATGTAACAAGCTACAAACTGGAAGAAAATATGTTTTTCCTTAACACCTCTCTTGATTTCCATGATGACAGCAAAGCTCTGAGTGTCTTATACACTTAGCATCTGAACAAAAACTGAACTATCATTTTTGAAGGTCTCATGACCATCTGAATGAGACTCTTCACCTGGTCCTATGATTCAACTCACAAAAATGCCATCCAAACAACGAATTTGAAAAATGCCCTGAGACCCTACCCTACGCAGCAAACTAAAACGTATTTCTTACCAAGGGGGGACACTTAGTTTTTTTTTCAACTCCCTCTATATCTTTTACGTTTTAGTTGGCTATTTAGCCAATACCGCTGCTCTTATTGCCTCCAGGCCATTTCACTTTGCCTCGAGACATCTCTGCTGATGGGCCTTGAGAGCAAGAGCAACCTCAACAGTTGTGCCAAGACATCTATTTCTTGCTACTTCTGGTTGATCACCCATGAACAGTCTCAATGATGAGAACACATTATGTGCAACATTAAGTGATGCATGAAATGGAGGCAGATAAATACCAGTAAAGAATGGCGGTCAAATAAAGAGATTTATGTTGATGCTGCAAGATTTGATTGTTGGAGATCCGATCAGATAGAAGATAGGATTTGATTACTCGAGATAGAAGATTGGATTTGATTAGTCGAGATCCGATCGGATATTAGATTTGCTAAGTTTCTGGAGACTCGTGATTTTCTGGTGACCGGGGAAAATGACAGGCAACTGAAAACCAGTTAATAATTTCCCAGGTGGATTTTAAGCGTCGGACAGGTATTAGTGAAAACTCAACGTAATTAACCTCTGCCTTGGCCCAAGCTCTTCCAAAGAAATAATTGTAGGTGATATTGAAGCATATAGAAGAACCCCAGCAGACTACAACTAGACATTACTGAAACTTGGAATACATAAGAGACGGACCTCCATTCTCCATTCGTGAATATTCAAAGGTTTCCTTTTTGTAGAGCAAATTGTGTTATCTTTTCAAAATACAGGCTTGCATTTTTTTATTTTTTTTTGACAAAATGTGTTCATTTGCAGGACAAAATTTGAAGTGCTTTTCAATCAAGTTATGTTGGGTTTTGTAGGGTTTCAGGCTCATATAAAAATGCTTTTTTTTAATGAAAGAAATGAGCTAATTTGCAGGCCAGGGATCTCATTTGAAGTACTTTTTGATCAATTTCCTTTGGGGTTTGTAGGGTTTCAGGCTCCTAGACCAAGTTATTTAGGGTTTTGTAGTGTACCAAGCTTACCTATCAATTTACATAAACGTTTTCAGTAATTTTTTATAATTTCTGCCAGTCACCTGGATCAATCTACAGGAAGTGGCAGTGATAGATTCAGCTATAGGATCAAATCTAGACACAGCAGACATAATAGTCGAAAGCAAATTCAAAACAAGTTCTACCAGAAAGGTTAAAATGATAATATGAACTCTTCCTAATTCACTTGGAAAAATAACTCATTCTCCTTCTCTTCAAAAAAAAAAATAACAAATCATGTACTGATATCATTTTTGGCAAAAAGAGTTTTCCAGAGACAAATTTTAAAAAAACTTTCTTATTGCATTCTTTGAATAGTATTAACAACCTTTTGGCATTTTACTAAACTGAATTCAATGATGAACACCCCTGGAAATGAAGCAGTATGCAACAGAAGATGAGAAATTAGAGTAAACACTTGGACACAATGTAAATGCATTGCACTATACGCCATACAAGACCTTCTCTCTGTATGACAAAGAAAAACTAAATATTGATGACACGTCCTGCAGAGTGAGGAATGTCGAAAATACTGACTGGGCTCTGCTTATGTTTATGTGATAGCAAACCTTCAGTAGTGTCATTTTCAAAGTCATCAAATGGATGAATTTGGCCGAGAGCTAAAGCTATCTGTCTGGGGTTCTGTTCAACTGTACTGGAATTAAGTAAGGGTTCACTTTCAGTAACAGGTGTAAAATCATATTCATTTAACTCATCAGTAGCATTATCCTTGGAAGAATTAAGATCATCTTGAACTGCGATTTGTCCTTTATGTTGATGATTAATTGGGAATGAGTGACCAGTCAATGGATTTTGGTCTATTGACACAGTGCTTCCATCAAACGGTTGCCATTCATGGTTGGAAGGATATTCATTACTGTGCTTTTTAATATCAGGCCTTTTCCCCTTATCTGGAGCTGGTATAGTAGGATCACGTTCGTTGTCATTGCATAGATCTTCCTTTTTCACAGTAAAGTTGGTGTAAGAGCCAAAGTTGGGAGAGCTTTTTGAACCATATTTTAATTCATTCTCATGATTCTTATTTTTATTTTCTATGGCCTGATTGATTCCATGTTCATATGATGTGCTCACCTCCTCTCCTGCATGATTACAAGCAGAGTTAGATCTGGTAAATTCATCCAAAGAGGATGTTTTAGAAGAAAAACTTCCAGATCCTCGGATTCCAAAAGAAACTCTCCGAGCACGGTTGCGCTCTTCTTTCAGAAGCTTCTCTTGATTAAGAAGCTCAAGGATCCTTTCTGCTTTTCTTTGGATACTCTGGCCCCAATCAAAACTGCAAAAAAATGCAAAAAAAAAAAATTAATCAGGAGACAAAGGATGAACGAAGATAAGTAATTTATAACTGTGCATTTATAAAATACTGCAGAACAGTAACATAAAAGCAGAATATAGATTTATCAATTTCCTATCTTTCAAATGGTGAAGTCTATCCTGATACTGTTTGACCATCATGCATTTAGAAACATCATCAATAAGCATTTATTCTTCTAGTCATATCTGTTGACATCTATATAACAGAAAAAAGTATGGCATGTTGAAAGCGAAAGCATTCAGGACTTTGTGTGCAAAAACCTCTTTCTTTACCTTTGTCGTGGTTGTTGGTTCTGTATTTCTTTCTGTAATTTTTGGCTTTTGTGTGATTTGTTCACCTTTCTTAAAAGGAGTGGGTAAGACTTCAAATCTAACTTCATAGTTGCTACAAGCATCTACCTAACTTCTCAATAAGGCCATCCACAATATAAGTTGAGAGGGCGAAACTGAAAGTACAAATCCAAAATCAGGGGATAGATAAGAACAAAATTAAAATAAGAAAGGACTTCTCTGAAAATTCTAAATTAGCACAAACAAGTGAGAGCCATGTGACAGAAAGTCACAAGATAAGGAAGCTCTCAGTAGATTTTTTTTGTGCATGGCTAAAGCAGCCCTTGCGCCAGATCATACAGTACACTTAGATGAACCGGTAGAAAATTGAGGATAGCGTATTTTGTTTACATTTATACTGGTAGACTTTACAGATTGCATTGATCTATCTATATTATTGATATCCCTGTTGTGGTGCCTAGGAATAAATTTAGATTTTTAAGTATAATTGAAAATTATCTCTTAAGTTTAGGACCCTCCACGACAAATAATGCACCGTCCAGAAACTAAATTCAGCTTTCTCATTTAATGTGGAAAACAGCCCATTCTCCACTTTAGAAAAGCTTTAAGATGCTTTGCTTGTTAAAATATTTAAAAAAGAAAGATCTTAAAATGGACAATGTTTGTTGGCTAAAAATTTCTGCCATGACTAAGCATGGTGGATTTGATGTGAATAAGTGAATCAGAAAACATGTTGATATTTAAAGTATTGCATTCTAACTACATTATCGTTCCATCATTAATCCTCTGAAGATTCCATAAAGTTATGCAGGGTACAGGGGTCGAGCTGTATGAGCAATGAAATTGAAATTACATTTGCCAGTTTCTAGATTCATGATGTACATTGCCTTTCTAGCAATTCGATTATACTTCCTCATTCAAAATCTAGATAAGAAATGAGTTCATCGACAGAAAACACTACACAATTACCTGTCACTTCTGAACCCTGAATAATAAAAGTAGCATCCTTTCAGAACAGATGATAGATTTAAAGACTTTTGGGTTTGTCATGGTTAGAGATTCGGTTTTATCATGACTCGTGAGTAGAGATACAGTTAGGCACATATACTAACCATTAGAAGATAGTTTTGGGTGAGGATCAAATGCATATAAATCTTTCTACCAATATAGGAAGACACATATGCTGACCAATTTAAGGGAGGAACAAATGCATAGACAATTCTTTACCAATACAGGAGGACACATATGCTAATCATTATAAGATAGGTTTAGGTGAGGAACAAATTCATATACATTTTCAATACATGAAGACCCATATGCAAATCATTAGAAGATAGTTTTAGTTTAGTAACAAATGCATATTTAGTTCTTTATCAAAACAGGAAGACATATGCTAACCATTAGAAGATACATTTTAGGCGAGGAACGTATGCATATTTTTCTTTATCAATAGAGGAAGACAAATATGCTAGCCATTATAAAATAATTTTTATAAGAGGAACAAATGCAAATACATCTCTTTACCGTCGGTACAATTCTTAATGAGCAAAATTTTCATCAAATTAATTGATATATTGACCTTCAGTTTCAGACAAACAAATTGAAAATAGATAACATACCCAGGGCCATCGGTATATTGAAAATGGGCTAGTTGATGAAAAGCGTTCTTGTCACTCCTAAACTCTGCTGCAGCACTCTCTGGACCATGCGTCAACAGGTACTCCAAAAGAATTAATGTTTTGGATATACTTCTTGGCATCTTTGTATCAAAAAGACTCAACCTAGCAAAAGAAAACTTTCTTATTTAGTTCTGCAACAATATATTCAACAGCAGTATTCCTTGTCATGCAATCGAAAAACCTGTTACCAAAAATTAGAATAACATAGAAATTCAGATGGAAGATTTTATATCACCCACAATGAACTTTTAGCCATCCATAATGAGAGCATGAGCCATTAGGCTGCAGAATAACATAGAAATTTGGATGGAAAATTTTATATCATCCACAATGAACTTTTAGCCATCCCATCCATAATGAGAGCATGAGCCATTAGGCTGCAGAATAATATAGAAATTCAGATGGAAGATTTTATATCATCCACAATGAACTTTTAGCCATCCATAATGATGAGAGCATGAGCCATTAGGCTGAAATCCTTCGGCTCAGAGCCAAATGGGCTTAAATCCTTAAAGGCTCAGAGCCAAATGGGCTTAAATCCTTAAAGTCAGGGCTGATGGAAGATTTTGTATCACCCGCAAAGAACTTTGAGCTATCCATAATGGGAGAGCTATCCATAATGGGAGCATCCACAATGAACTTTTAGCCATCCATAATGAGAGCACGAGCCATTAGGCTGCAGAATAATATAGAAATGCAGATGGAAGATTTTATATCATCTACAATGAAATTTTAGCCATCCATAAAGATGAGAGCATGAGCCATTAGGCTGAAATCCTTCGGCTCAGAGCCAAATGGGCTTAAACCCTTTAAGTCAAGGCTGATAGAAGATTTTGTATCACCCACAAAGAACTTTGAGCTATCCATAATGGGAGCATGAGCCATTCGGCTGAGAACCAAATAGACTTAAACGGCTTAAACCCTTATGATGTCAGGCTGATGGAAGATTTTATATCAACCACAAAGAACTTTGAGCTATTCATAGCTGGAGCTTGAGCCAGATAGCGGAAACCCTTCAACTGAGAGCTATCCATTATGGGAAATGAGCCATTGGTCTGAAACCCTTTGGCTGGGAGACATAGTAAGTGTGAGACTTAATGCTAGATGGGTTCATTCACAAGTAGATCAAAGACCATTGTTACCATTGACATAACATGGGTTTTTATAAACAATTAATTATATTTATTATTAAAATTATTAAAATTATATTACCATTAATTAATTAAAAATTTACAATTGAAATATTATTAAAGAAAAATATAATTGATTACATTTTCAAACTAAATAGTGCCTAGTTTAATACATTAAATATGATAAAAGTAATATTTTAATACATCAAAATATAGAAAGTAAATTCAAAAAAATCAAGAAACAAACTTTTAGGAAAAAACAGCAATAGATTATTTTTTAGACAGTGCAATGTTGCAGGAGGGTAACAGAGCAGCCAAACGCCCAGATATGGACCGTCCAAAACGGAAACGGCTTTAAGTCTGTTTTGACGTGAAACGGCTTCCTTCAATTTTCTGGTAACGAGTAAAATACTAAAGTTTTCTCAGAGCTGCATGAAAATCTCCATTGGATTTTCTATTCTTCCATCAGAAAAGTAAATTTGTTTTACAAAAACCAAGCAGTGAATTTCATGTGCTTTCAACTTTTTCCATGATTAAAAATTGTTTTACAAAAACCAAGCAGTGAATATCATGTGCTTTTACCTTTTTCTATGATTAAAATTTGTTTTACAAAAACCAAGCAGTGAATATTTAGCATCAAAACCCCAAAATTTTTCATGATGAGTTAAAAATTTCGATTTGGGTTTTTAATTCTCCGTCTTTTATCAATTGCACACCTATAATGGATTGTTTTTTTTTTCCCCTGTTCTTCAGAACCTCTATGGATACAAATTTAATATTAATATGGATTGTTTTTTACTCAATAATTCCAATCAAACTCATTATCATGAAACATAGATGATTCAGTTCTATCTCTTCCTTCCTGATCATCATCAGGACTTTGATCGAAACATGGAAGAAAAAATTCACAATCATATCTAAATGACTAAAATAATTTTTATATATCATGGACTGAGAATTATATGTTTACAAGATTATATGTTAGATAATTCTTACCTCTTATGTAAAACTTCAACAATTCTCCAATAGTTGTCTACTTCAAATGCAGCCTGAGAAATTGCAGCCATTGTGCGGGTCTCTGGCCCCCATGGGTCACCGTTTGTTGCTTCCTCTGTCATTCTGCATGCAGACAATACAGAAAGCTCTCTGTTACCAAATCTGAACGGTGATAGAACTGTATTGGTGGGCTAAATTTAACCAGAAGGGTCCCTACTATTTTTCTTTTTCACTGTTATCCATGGTCCCACATTCTCATCTTTGTAACTATCAAAGAGGACTTCCATTCTTGAGATTTGTCCTAGAGTAGTAGCTGATACCATCTCCATAAATCAGCTTATCTTCCCTGGTGAAACATAAGTGCTTCCACTAAAGCTCGATTCCTGGGAGAGGATTGGGCCTTGTCCCTCCTCATTTCTCCCACCTTCCTGTGAATCTGGAACAAATGATATTTCAGTGATGTCTTCAGCTATGATCTCACCATCTTCTGGTTTTTCCTGATCTCCTTTGTCTCCTTTCCCATACTCTGTAAGTGGGCCTGTTGGGCTTGCCTTTTTACCTTCCCTCTCCCTTCCTATTTCTGGCTGAGCTTGTGGCTGTCCCTTGACCTCTTTTGTTATATGCTCTTCAGTCTTCTGTTGAGCTGGTTGTTTTTCCATGTTTTCAATAGTTTTCGCCCCTTGTGGTTTCTGCTTTTCTGTATCAAGAGTTGTTTCATTAGGAACTTTCTCCTTCCAAACCTTCTTGGTATGGTTAAGTCCCTTAATCAGAGGTTGATTCTCCGTCCTCTTTCCTTGTTTGATTTGAGCCTTTCGGGATTTCTCCTTCTCAATGACCATAGGGCACATTTTGGCCTTGTGTCCAGCTTTTTTA
>MU228418.1:5366-17450 GCA_018584345.1 Thuja plicata | reverse complement strand
CTCTGGCCCCCATGGGTCACCGTTTGTTGCTTCCTCTGTCATTCTGCATGCAGACAATACAGAAAGCTCTCTGTTACCAAATCTGAACGGTGATAGAACTGTATTGGTGGGCTAAATTTAACCAGAATTCCAAATGAAAAAGTGATTGGATTGTTGGGCATATTGAATTTGATAAAAGATGAAATCTCAATTTGAGAATAATCAAAACTGTAAACAAAAATTGATAAAATCTATGTTGAAATAGAAATATTATTAGCTTGGCTGATAAAATCTATGTTGAAACTGAAATATGGTCTTACAATTCAGGTTCTGTGACATCAGTTAGAGCAAGCCTTGCTGTTTTCAGCTTCCCCCTCAGGAAAAATGAGGCCTGTTTCTTCAAATGAGAAAGATGCAAACTACCCATTATAGATTTGATCCTAAACTACTCTGTGTTTCTGCTCATATATATTTGTATTAGATATTTACTTAGGTATAGAAATGGGCAATATGTAGGGCAACAGACATAAAGGCTCAAACAAATACCGTTTTATTCACTTGATTATGGCGGGGAACATAACAATCTTAAGACAAACTATACACGAATTCTTATATGCAGAGGATTGAATTCTGTGACCGATTGAATCGAGAAAATACCAAATCCTGATTGCCATAATATCTTATTTCTTCTCTCCAGCACAACAAAGGCAGTTGACAATTATAGCATGTCTTGAACAGACACGTGTATTTAGATATTTGACAAAACTCAATTATGACCCTCTCTCTTGGTCATGCAAAAACAGGTAATGAGATATCTGAACATAGGTGCCAAATTAGTAGGTTTTATAATGAATTTATTAACAATATATTTAAGTAGAAAATTCTAGTGTAAATAAAAATAATAATTGTGAGTCAATTCTATGGTGGCTTTAATTTATTTTATCATTTTCATTTTCAATAAGATTTTTAAGAAACTTGTTATATATATATATATAGGTTTTTCAGATAAGTTGGAGTGGTTGAAAGTTTCAAAGTAAAGTAATGTACTAAGTTTTTTTTTTTTTTAAATTTATTGGCAAGAAGCCAAGTTTTTCAATACATATTCATTTCAACTTTTGATTATAGAAAAAACAATAAGATGAAATGTATTTGTATACCTTTAAAGACAAGCACAAAATCTAAAATTGAGATCATTTTGTTAGCAGTTGGAGGTGATTTCCTTGGATGGTTTATCTCCTTTATTACAGACTGACTTCATCAGCATTTGCAACTTAATTTATACAAACAAAATAGTTGATGAATGCATTTCATTTGCCTCTTTATATGAGATTTTTTTTAGTTGGAATAGGTTTTTCTATAGTTTTTTTTGTTGCTTTGTAATTTATTAATATGGGGAGTAGGAATCAAAGCTTTATATGATTTTTTTTTTAAGAATTACAAAATTAAGATGTACTTATTTATCAAAATTATGTAAGGTATAATTTTTTTATTTTTTAAAAATATATATTAATTTTAACATTTAGTAAAATTTAATTCTTAATTTTTCTTTACTAAATCATTTTAATTTTGTCAAATGATAAAATCTAATTAGTAAATGAAAGGTAAAAAAATTAAATTCTATTATACACTTCATGAATCATTTCAACTTTGTCAAGAGATGAAACCCACTTAATGAATGATAGATAAAACTTAAACCCTACCATTAACTTTATGAATCAATTCAATTTTAGGAGAGGTAAATTTCAACTTGCACTTGATTTTAAGTTGTGTTTTGCACTAAGCTTCCGAGGAATTGTTTTAACCTTCTAAATGAGTCACCCCTATCAGACTGTATATTTGAACAAATATTTCTATTGTACTTTCTTTTTTTCAATTGATATAATGCATTCTTTCAAATAAAATAAATCACCCATATCAAAACATATATTTAGAAAGACATTTGTATTATAATTTTTTTTCAATTAATATAATACATTCTTTCAAACACTAAAAAAAAACTTAACTTACTTTATATATAATAGCAAAGCTTAATTCCTTGTTTTGTACATCATTTCAACACCACCATCAAACGCAATTCACTTAAACATAATAAGGAAAAAAACAAACAAAACACATTTATTAAAGATTGACATTAAGAAAATATGCACTAATCAACCACAACCATAGTTTGACATGTAGCTAGTCCACTTAACCCAGGATTAAAAAAACATCTGTCACAAATTATTAAAGATTGAACTTAAGAAAATGTGCACTAATTAACCAGAACCATAGTTTGACATGTAGCTACTAAACAAACTTGATTATGAAAACAATTAAATATATTGATCTCTGTGGCTTGGTAAAAACTGGGGTTGAATGAAAGACATATACAATGTGTTTATTATTTAGTTATTAAATTTATTGCGTGTATTGACTGAAAAAAAGGACTGGGAGAGAGTTTACAGTCATGTGAATAGAAATATATGTGGACATCATATTGACGTCATGGAATGGCTTAAGACAGAAACCTTGCAACTACTCATATTATTAAATTAAAAAACTAATTATTTTTTGACAATGTCATGACATTTACTAATATTAACTCATTAACTCTTACATATTTTGAGATTTGCAATTAAAATCATCTTCTATTATTCTCTTGTTCAGCAGATAATTAGGGTAGTTTTGATTGTTTGTTAAAAAATAGAAATTAAACGAAAGCCATTTCTATGGTTTAGATAAAAATAAAAATTTTGGTAACAAATTATATAATGGTGAAATTAGTAATATCTATGTATTTTTATTGATGTGTAGTTGTTTTTGGTGGAATATTTTAATGTAATTATATATTGATATATATGGTTTTCCAAATTCAATCACTTTGTTGGGGTATATGTAAAATTTTCAAATTTTATTTTTTGTGAATTTTTCAAAGCTTCATTGAATTGAACTTGAATAATTTCAAGCATTTAATTCTTTCTAGGATCAAAAGAAAGAATAAAATCATTCACACAATAAAAAAAGAATGTAATGACAAACTTAAAGTATCTTCTTTGGTCGGGCATGATGTTTTAGCCTGAAATAGTAGTGATTTGTCTGGGAAATTCTCTGTGTCTGCTGGCTATGTGGAACTTCTCCGACAGACTTTTGGTGCAATTCAGGTGCCTTGGTGGACAGAAGTTTGGTATAAGCATTCTTGGCCCAAGTGCAATTTTTAAATGTGGCTGGTGGTTCACAACCGGTGCCTCACCTGGGATAATTTATGCAATCGTGGTTTTCAGGGACCTTCGATGTGTGTTTTGTGTCATTCTAGTGAGGAAAACATCTCTCATCTCTTCTTCCAATGCTCCTTCACTAGACATATGTGACATTCTTGGTGGAATGTGTGGAACCAATCATGTTGGCATGTCTCTTCTTTAGCAGAGTTCTTTTCTCGATGGGGTAAGGCTCCTGTGAAAACTGCCTTTCTTAAGGTTGCCTGGCATCTTGGACCTTCCTTTCTTATTTGGCATATTTGGTTGGAGCGAAATCGAATAATCTTTCAGGATGTGTCCTTGGAGCCTCATTACTTGTGGTGGAAGATTCTCCACTCTTTGAGAGAAGCTATTTCTGCAAAATGTGACACTATGGAGGCTATAGATCCTGGAGATGCTATTGTCCATAACCGCCTGAATTTTCCTCCTCCACAAGGCAGGCATTTGAGGAAGACATGTCGGCACCCTTTGTGAAAGATAAATAGAGTTGGGAAGTGGAGTGCTCCTCCGTAAGGTGCTCTTAAAATCAACATGGATGGGTCTTCCAAAGGAAATCTAGGTCTTGCTGGTATTGGTGGACTGGGCAGAGATAGTAGGGGAGATGTTCAGTTTACATTTTCAGTTTATAAAGGTCATCACACTAACAACCTGATGGAAGCCATAGCTATCTTGTATGTTGTGGAGCGTGCTTGTGACCTTGGATGGCAAAGGCTTATCTATGAATCTGACTCATAGGTGGTGATTCGCCTTTTGACTCACCCGCATTCTGAGGATGTTAGCTGGAAGTTAGGATTGATTGTTAACCAGATTCTTCATTTGTGTGTTTCTTTGGATTCTATTACTTTCACCCATATCCCCAGAGAGTGGAATGGTGTTGCTGATTGTTTGGCTAAATGGGCCTCTGATTATATGTTTGCTTGGAACATTGTAAATATGGCTCAATTACCTCCAGGCCTATCTCATCAGTTAGATCATTTAGTGGATCTTGATAGGGTTGTTTGATGCCTTTTGGTTGTAGTTCTTCCTGCTTAAATAAATTTCCACCCCTCTTTTATTTTAAAAAAAAAGTATCTTTAAAATGTTGATTATATATAACTTTGGATGTACAATCATGGAGAGAATTCACAATTCTTTTCATTGATATTCAAAAAATGTTATGAAAATTACCTATATAAAATTTGGCAATTAGAGATTAAACCTATCTTCTAGAAACTCTAGACTTGATATAATTTAGAAGCAACTTCCTTTTTTAGATGTCCTAATCATTAGACATGAGGATGGTACCCTTTCTCATCGATTCTATAGGAAATCAAGACATAAAGACCTGTAACTAGATGTATCTTCCCACTACCATCTAGCTCAAAAAGAAGTCATCCTTAGAACTCTTGCTACTCGAGCTTATCACATTTGTGATAAGGGTAAAAGCACAGTCGAGTGTCATCTTTTACGCTAACTCGAATGACTCGGCCCAATTAAACTGGACCAAGTTTAACAGGGTCGAGTCCACGTAGGCACCACATGGCGCCAAATGGTGCCTGCGTGGCCCAGTAGATTGGGTCGAGTGGGACTCGGTCAAGGCCCAGTCCGCCAAGTCTCTGTGATATTTTAAATACCCAAAAAAAAACTTCAAGCCCCTCATTTGCACATTGAGGGGCTACGAGAGTGGGAAAGGCGCTCCAGAGGAAACTCGAGCGAGTTCCAGGTAGGTGCCCTAAATTTTTATTTTTATTTTTTCAAACTTTTTTTTATATAAATATGTAAAAAAAGTTTTTTTTTTCACTTAGCATTATAATATATTGTTTTTTTCCTTATTTTTAAGCAATAAATGTTTAATTTATGAATTATGGTTCAAAAGTGTTGCATGTGGAAGGAGTTTTATATGTTTAAATTTATATGTAAATGCATGAATTAACATGTTTGAAGTTAAATATTTTCATTTGAAGTATGTATGTTTTTTATTAAGGAAAACATGTTTTGATGGGTTCCTGAAAGCCTACAGAGCTAAAAATAAAACGTAAACATAGTATCGATTAGCAACAACATAAATGGATCAGGCTAACCAATAGCCAAACAAAATAGTCCCAAAGAGAACCTAAAGCCAGGAACAAAACCAAAAAGACTAGGCAAAAAAGCTAGGAACACAATTCAAACAATTTCTCTGAGAATCTCAACAGCAAGAAACTCCAGCTCAGTCATTCTACCTGCAGCCTCTTTCAGATCAGATAGTTCTTTATCAGCTTCCTGGTCCTCCATCTTCTTTGTGGTGGCTCTTGTCCTCTTCCTCAATCCCTCTTCAGGTGACTTATCCCTACCACAGCTCGGTGACTAATCCTCCTTGCTTCCCCTTTGCTCTTCAATTTTAGCAATAAGCACCTTAATGTTATCATTTGATGCTTTTAGGATATTGTAGCCTTGTCCTACAATTTTTACCAGAGATTCCTCAATACTTAGTACCCTCTTCCTCAACTCGTTCACTCTGTTATCCAGCTCCCTATCCTCCTCTATGTTCCTGTTATTGTTTTTGATGTTATTTTTCTCCATCCTATCCATTCTTTTTTTCAGCTCGTAGATTTCAAATAAATTCCACTTAGTGGTTCTGTAACTATCTATGACACTATTTTTTGCATTGTTCAACACATCCATTTGAGGATCCTCCCTTGCATTGTCACTAAGAATCACTAAAGCAGGATCAATTAACTCCTTCATCTAGATTCTTCCCTCCTTGTTCTCCTTTACCAAAGTCTTAATCATTTCTCTCTTAATCCCCATTTTAGCAGAGACAGTATCAAAATTTCTCCATACAACTTTCTTGTTTTTACCAGTGATTTTGCAAGTGCATTGGTCAGCCCCATACTCCTCAAACCCCTGATTTTGATTATCCACCTCATTCTCCTTCCCCTGTTCCTCCTCTTTTTCATCACTCTCCTCTAGCATCAAGTTCTGACTGTCCTGCCTCTCCTCCTGGGTCTCCTCCTCAAACTATTTCCCTCTTTTAGACCTCCTAACCCTCTTACCTGAACAATCCTCTTCTTTCTGAACAGGTAAATTAATAGTTATCTTCCTCTTACCTTCTGACTTCCCCAGCTTCCCTCCATGTTTAGTAATATTATTTCGCTCTTTACCAGAACTCTCATCCTCCATTTGCATACCATCAACATTCTCATTGTAATCCCTGTCAGACAATATCTCAATATGATGTTTTGAAATTGGAGACTCATTTTTCTCCATTTTTACCCTTTTCTTCCCCTTTTTTATCTGTTTAATCTCTTCCTCCTCGTTATCAGAATGCATATCTCAGCTGTCCTCAGTGTCAGAAGGGACATAGTCCTCACCCGAGTCCTCTGACTCATCTTTTCCCTCCTCCAAGCTCTTAATTTCCTTCCCCATAGTTTGAGCTTTAAAATATTCATAAATTAACAACAGTAAAATCTCATGAAAAGCTGGGTTGCTGATGGGTTTCTCCTTATAATCATTAATATTTTCATTGATAGACGAATATAGGAAGAAGGGGATAGATATCTTAGCACCATACCTGAAATGGTTGAAAAGCACAAAGTGGTGAGTGCTTATGCGGTCGAATCTTGTATCCAGAGAGATGTACTTAATAATTATCCTCAAAACGAACCTCCATAGCAACTTGATATAACTTGGCTGGTAGAAGGTGCCTTTCTTCACTAAAGCCCTCTTTTCATCTGCATCTTTCACAAATTTTGTCAAAGCCTGCCTAGAAATCTTCCTATCTCTGTAAAAAATTTTCCCAATAATGGGGATACCCATCACAGCTGAAATTAATTCCTCTGTAACCATGAAATCCACCCCATTAATTTTAACTTGCCCTTCATTCCAACTTTTCACCATCATCTTCGTAATAGAGGGCTTCCAACCATGGAGACACAATGAAAGTAGTCACCTCTCCTTTTTTCAAAATATTCCATACCTTAGAGCGTCGTCGCCATTTGTCAATTTCCTTCTCCGGTTCCCTCCTATGTCTCTCACCAACCATTTCTACTCCTTCTCTGCCTTCTCTATTTCTGATTTTTTCCCACTCAAAACCCTCTATTTCCAGTTGAGATTAAGTTTAGACTTCGTGAATCTTCTTTTAGACTTGTGAATGCAATAAATAGTTTTATACCTCAAAGTGTGTCGATGAGACCTGAAAAGGTAAATATCTCTTCCTTTCCCGTACTTGCACATCATTCGGTGATACTTCCCCAATATGTCATTACTCTTCATTATTATCATTTAATATTTTTGAGTTTTCCTGGAACTCGATCACTTTCTATCAGAGCTAAGATTTTCAGCGGAATTTCATTCCTGTCGGTCCACCTTTTTGCTCCCTCACTCTTGACTCCCATATTTGCCAACCTGTCGGCCACCTGATTGGCTTCCTAGTATTCATGTGCCACATGGACCTGATCAAAGGTTTTGAGGATTTGTCTACACTCCCCTATTATGTTCTCAATTGTCCACGCAGGTTCGGTCTTTTCATTTAAGCAATCTATAATGTTCTTTGAGTCACCTTCTAACCACAATTTCTTGATCCCCATATCCCGATCCAGCCTTATGGTGTGATGGGCCACACTCACCTCCGAATAGTGGTTCACTTGTGACCCCAGGGGAGCTAAAATAGCCGCAGTGCCCTTTCCATGAGAGTTCCTTATTATTCCTCCCACCCCTACCTTCGCAGGGTTTCCTTTTGCAGCCCCATCAAAGTTTGCTTTGAACCAGCCTTCCGACGGTAAGGTCCATCTGAAAGCCTCTCTCCTATTGGTAACATTTGCCCCTTTTCTATGAAGTGGGTTGGGACCTTTGTTGTTTGTGTAGTTTTCCATTAGGTCATTTGTTATTTTCTGGGATACATACTTAGCTGTTGTTACTTTTCCCTAAAAATTTTGTTATTTCTCTCATTCCACACTCCCCAACATATATGTGGCATCGCCCATGACCATAAACAATATTTCTCCTTCCCTTTAAACACCTATTGCCATTGATCAAAGAGCTCAAGAGTCTTATTGGGTAAACACCAAGACAAAGACAGGAAATGATACCATATTTGTCTGGTGAGGTCACAATGGATAAACATATGGTCCACACTCTCACTATGATTTTTACATAATATACATCTATTAGGAATGTGATGCCTTCTCTTAATAAGGTTATCCACCGTCAAGATATGGTTTTGGATCATAATCCAGAAGAAGATATTGATCTTAGGGACGATACTAGGGTACCAAGCCTTAGCCCAACTGGGGGGAGTATCAATGTGTTGCATGATTTCATAGCCCGAGGCCACCATGTAGATACCATCTATAGTTTCCCCCCAAAAAATAACATCCTTATTGAGAGAGGGGAGTATGACCAATTTTGACCATTAGAGGCTTTAATTCCTGGGACACCTCAGTAAGGTCCACCTAATCATTTTTTATTCTGTAATCGCTCACTCTACTACCATATCTTTCAGTGTAGGTATTAGCCCATCTATTGTAAGGCTCCATGTTCCATAAGGGTCCCTGTCTTAGCCAATCATCATGCCAAAATTTGAAATCCTTGCCATTACCTAATTTCCATCTTTCTTTTTCTATGGCTATACCCTTAGTCCTTAGAATTCCATTCCAAATGCAGGAGCCCCTCGGGTCCATTTCTCTATTGATGAATTGTTTGAAGGTCATGTTTGAGGCATATTTGTCCTTCATAATATCCTTCCATTCCCCAGTAGAATTAACAATTCTCCAAATCTATTTTGCTTGCAGAGCCTTGTTGAACTGCTGCAAATTCTTGATTCCCAGGCCTCCTTATTTTTTGGGCTTACACATAGTCTCCCATGCCACCAGAGAGTACTTATTGTTTCCCTCTTTGTCGGCCCACAAAACATTTCTTTGAATAGCCTCCAATCAGTCAGCCACTTTAGCAGGGATAGAAAAAAGGCTTAAGGCATAAGTAGGGAGGTTCTGAAGAGTGGATTTGATCAAGAGCACTTTCCCTGCCTGACTAAGGGTGATACCCTTCCAACCACCCAATTTCCTATTGAATCTGTCAATTAGGTTGCCCCAGAAGGTCTCTGGAGGTTTGGTTCCTAACGGAAGCCCTAAATAAGTAGATGGAAGGGATCCAATACCACATCCCATTATGCCAGCTATTTTCCTCTGTCTATCCATAGGGGTGTTAATGAAGAACACCAAGCTCTTGTTCCAGTTTATAAGATGTCCCGTAGCATTGGAATAAGTATTCCAGATTTTCTTTACATTTCTAGCTTCTCTCACCGAGGATTCACCACCTAAAATGGTATCATCCACAAATTGCTGATAAGAAAAGTGAGAGGACAAGAGGAAGGTTTCAAACCAATAATGTCTCCCCTTCTCCTTTTATCTTGTATTAACCTTCCCAGGCACTCAGCCAGAATGATGAAGAGGATCGGAGAGAGGGGGTCTCATTGCCTAAGACCCCTAGAAGATTTGAAGAGATCAGATGGAGATCCATTCACCATCACTGCAAATGTAAGGGTTGATATTAGCTGTGAAATAATCTTTCTCACCTTATCATTGAAACCAAAAGCTCCCATAATATTATTCAAGAATATCCAATCTACCCTGTCATAAGCCTTGGATAGATCCAGTTTAAGCAGGAATCCTTCCCTTTTTTCCTTCTTCTAAGGAGTGAATCACCTCATGCACTGCCATGATAGAGTCCAAGATTTGTCTTCCAAGGAAAAATCCCATTTTTTGGGGGGCAATAAGAGTCGAAAGAATTTTAAGGATTCTATTAGTTAAAACTTTAGATATAATCTTGTAAAATGAGTTACAAAGACTAATTGGTCTAAAGCTATCAAAAGAATCCACACCTGGAGTTTTAGGGATGAGCACAAGAAAGGTGGCATTGATCTCTTTAAGCAGGGTCTTAGCCCCCAAAAATTCCTAGACTGCTTTAACAAGGTCATCTTTGATAACTTCCCAATACATTTGGAAAAAGAAAGTTGGGAATCCATCAGGGCCTGGTGCCTTTTCTGCTGGCAGGGCAAAAATCGCATTATGTATTTCCTCCTGATCAGGGATAGCCATCATATCCTTGTTCTTTCTTTTAGTGATCACCTTAGGAATGGTCTGAAGAATTTCCTCCTGGTCTTCCTCTCCCAAATTATATTCTTTAGTAAGGATCAAAGAGAAGTACCTGATGGCCTCATTTGCAATCTCATTGTCTTCCCCCAAAGTTAAATCCCTTGTCTTAATACCACATATTCTATTAGCCGTCTTGTGTTTAATAGTTGACAGGTGGAAGAATCTAGTGTTTTTGTCCCCCTCTTTCATCCACACCGATCTAGACCTTTGCCTCTAGAACATTTCCTCTTTGCCAACAATGTTGTGAAGTTCTGCTAAAATGGAATTTTCTGCGCTCATTCTGTCTTCATCATATCCATGACTTTGGATCTCTTCCTATACCCCTGCAAGCTCTATCATAATCCTATCTTTGGTCTAAAAAATGTTTCCAAAATCGCTTTTGTTCCACTTTCTAATCTCCATTTTTATGTTCTTGAGCTTCTTAGGCACCCTATACATCGTTGTTCCATCCACATCTATACTCCACCACTCCCTTATCTTATAAAGAAGGTTAGGGTGGGCAGACCACATCCTCTCAAATCTGAAAGGGAAAGCCTTTTTCCTATTGTGAGTATCTAGCATGAGAGATATAGGGGAATGGTCAGACCCAAATCTCGCCATAGAGGAAAGATGACATTGATACTGCTGCATCTAGACCATAGAAATGAGGGCTCTATCTAGGCGCACCTGAATATACTCCGTTCCAACTCTTCTATTCGACCAAGTAAATTTGTGTCCTCCTAATTCCACATCAATGAGAGCCAAGTCATTGATCATATCAGCTAAATGTTGCCTACTATCCAGGTCTAGGGGAAGCCCCCCAAATTTCTCAGATTCCTTTAGGGGGGTGTTGAAATCACCCATGATAACGCCTTTTGGATCACTCATCTTTACAAAAAAATTCCGTATTTGATTCTAGAAAATTCTCCTACTATTCTTGGTATTCGGAGCATAAATGTTCATAATGAACCAGCTCTCCTGGTCTTTTAGATTCTTGAATTGAATTAGTAAAATGTTACCTTCATCAAAAATATTTTGCGCTTTGAGATTTTCCTTCCATAACACCAGCAATCCTCCTGAGGCTCCCTCAGAGTCAGTAGCTGTTGTCCCCATACCTTTGCCAAAGGAAATGCTTTGCACTTTTTCTTTCTTCATTTTAGTTTCCTGTATCAAAAAAATATCTGGTCTATGATCCCTTATCATATTCCTAATAATTTCTTGTTTGTGGACTCCATTTAACCCATGTATGTTCCACGATATGACCTTCATGAGTTCTTATATGAACAGGAATCCTAGATGGTCCTCTGAGATCCATCCGCTATATTTCTTTTTGCTTCTTCCTTTCTGATTTGATTCTTACTCTTCCTGCCTGGTGTGTTAGACTTGCATCCTATGTCTTCTTTAACTCTACTTCCCGTCGCTATAGGTGAAGCTGGAGAAGGGTCCCTACTATTTTTGTTTTTCACTGTTATCCTTGGTCCCACATTCTCATCTTTGTAACTATCAAAGAGGGCTTCCATTCTTGAGATTTGTCCTAGAGTACTAGCTGATACCATCTCCATAAATCAGCTTATCTTCCCTGGTGAAACATAAGTGCTTCCACTAAAGCTCGATTCCTAGGACAGGATTGGGCCTTGTCCCTCCTCATTTCTCCCACCTTCTTGTGAATCTGGAACAAATGATATTTTAGTGATGTCTTCAGCTATGATCTCACCATCTTCTGGTTTTTCCTGATCTCCTTTGTCTCCTTTCCCATACTCTGTAAGTGGGCCTGTTGGGCT
>MU228417.1:485491-497712 GCA_018584345.1 Thuja plicata | reverse complement strand
CTGCAAGCAGACATACTCTTCTGCAAGTAGATGCTGTGAAAGGATTGATTAAGAGGAATGAAATTATCCACAGTTAATCCATCAACAATCAAGACACATACAGACAAGCAGAAAAGAGACAAGGTTGGCACAATCCAACAAATTGATCCAAAAACATAAGGCTCTGTATATTATCTTCCACAATGAGTTACAGACTGATGTACAAAATATACTAAGGACAAAAATTTGCCACAAAGCATGCCTCCTACATAATCAGAACTCTTGGGTTACAAAAACTCTTTATCTCTGTTAAGAACTCAGAAAAGTTACAGAACAGCAAGAACAAAAAGAAGAAGAACCGACCCTTGCAATTGCAACTTTTCTGCTATATATAGGGCTAAGACCATCTTGGGATCCCTTAGGATGCAACAAGCTTCGGATGGTCCTGGGAAACCCTAACCCTAAAAAAACAGGAGAGAGGGAAAGAGAGAGAGAAGGAAGTCAAGAATGACCGAGTCAAAATAGATATTCATGGATATTTTCATGCTCCTCTTCGATCTGGAAATTGGAATCAGATTTGGTAGACGGCGGCTAGTAACATTTATGTTTACTCTGAGTAGTCATGTACACCTGTTCACCTATATTTTTCTGCAATAACTGTCTCCCTTGTCTGTGAACAGTGCATAGCCAAGTGTTCATCTTATAATCATCTAGGACTTCTTCTCCTTCCTCTTGGCACTTCTAGAAACTCAACCATAACTCCGTTCTGCTCTGCAACACGTTGAATCTCCTCTTTTTCACCGTCATTGAAACAAATCTATTCAAATCTCGGCTGACTGCTCTGTGCATGATTTTTTGGAATTGGAAACCCTCTAATCAATTTTGGAAATCCCTCTACATCTGAGAAAAACACCCCTGAGCTCTGACGACCTTATCTACATCTTCATCGCACAGTCGCGGGCTGTGTTAAACTGTCTTTTAATCCTACGCGACTGAGCGACAATCCATCTCTATACTCCAATCGCGCAGTCGCAAGCCCCTTTTCATTCATTCCTATTACTCGGCGAGTGAGCGACGAGCCACCTTTTCCTTTGGTCGCGCACTCGCAGGTTTCCCGTCCTTTATCTTCATTACTCGGCGAGTGAGCGACGAGCTCTATTTTCTTCCTTAGTCACACACTCGCAGGCCATTCTTTCCTTATGTTATTCGCTTAGCGAGTGAGCAACGAGGCCTTTTCTTTTTTCAATCGCTCAGTCGTGAGTTGATCTCTGATGTCCTTGAAACATTGGCGTTTGAGCAACGAGCTCTTTCTTTACTCGGTCACACACTCGCCAGTAGCATTCTGTTTAACCTTATGGCTCAGTGACTGCGTGACCACCTCTTCCTCTAGCTCATCGCAGACCCGCAAATGGATCCCCCTTTGTGTGAATTGCTCAACGAGTGAGCGAAGAGGAATCACTTTCTGCTTAATCACGCACTCGCGAGCAACTTTTTGTTTATCTTTTCTTCCCGGCGAGTGAGCGATGACTTTACCCTTCGGCTTGTCGCACACCCGCAGCCTCTTTCTCTTTCATTTGACAACTATAGTGATTGAGCGATGAGCTCTACTTTTCTGCTCGTCGCAAGGTCGCGAGCTCTTTTCCATTTACCCAATTTGATCAGCGACCAAGCGATGACCATATCTTTCTACTCATCGTGTACTCGCGGGCCGTCTTCTATTTACCTTTTTTTCTCAGCGAGTGCGCAATGAGCTCCTCTATTCCTTTGGTCGCTCACCCGCGAGCAGTTCCTTCTTTGTCCTTATTACTCAGCGAGTGAGCGACGAGCCTCCTTTTCTTCCTCGTTGCGCACTCGCGAGCCATTTTTTACACTTCAAATCTGATCAGCGACCGAGCGACGACCTCTTTCTACTTCATCGCACAGTCGCGGGCTTCTTTTCTCTTGTCCCTTTTGATCGGCGAGTGCGCGATAACTTTCCTCTTCTAGCTTGTCGCAGACCCGCAGACTATTTTCCTTTCATGTTCATTGCTCGGCAAGTGAGCGACGAGGCCTTGCTTTCTGCTCATCGCGCACTCGTGAGCTCCTTTTCTTTGTTCAAAACTGCTTGGCGACTGAGCGACCATTATGCTCTTTCAGCTCATCGCAGACTCGCGGCCCCAACATGACAACCTAGAAACAACTCGCGACTGTGTGATTAGACATTGTAACACTGAACCCACTCAGTCGCAAATCTAGAACGACTTGACCTATATAGCTCACGATTGAGCGATTACCATCTCCTTCAGCTCGTCGCTCAGTCGGGGGTGGATTGAACTTATGCAAGAGTAGGTCGCGATTGCGCGACGACCGCGATTGGTAGCTCATCGTGCACTCGCGCAACTCAATGACTTGAACATAAAATCACCGCGATTGCACGATGAGACATTGTAAGAACTTTTGAAAGGATCTAGCCATTTTGGGCGGGAAAACACAGAGGATGGCCAAATTTTAAAAAAAATGGAAATTTTGGTTAACAGTACGTCCGTACTGCACTGGTACAGATTCTCGCGCAAAGTTTTACTTTGAGCTGCGCAAAGTTTTGCGTCGAGCCGCATGAATATTTGCTCCTGTAGCACTTTCTCACATGAAGAAATAGTTTTCTCACGCACGTCGAAGCACTTGATCGCAAGCGTCAAAGTACTTTCTCGCTTGAACTTTTACAGACAGGAATTTAAAATTCAAAATTTTTAATCTGTTATTTCTCTGTTCTGACTTCTATTTTCTGCTCTGATTTTTTTATTTCTATTTTTCTGCTACAACATAACAGTGGTTTGCAGGTTCTCTTGTCAAAGATTAAAACATTTTAATAGTTTACTTGTAGGACGATAGCCAAAGACATTATTAAAATGTCATGTTTGTTTACTGTTTTTCATTCACATAGTCTAAATAGGGCTTTGCTAAAATTTTGTAAGGATCCTGATAGAAAAGTAGGGCAATAGGGTCTTCATTACATGGAATTGATGCCCATGGATGAATCCAAAACCCAGATGTTGCTAGCATGAAGGATACTTGGGGAAGCAAAGCAAGATAAGTGAATCTTTAGCACTTCTACTTGTTAGGGGATTATGCTCTTCTCTCTTTGAGAGAATCAGAAACCCAAAGACTTGTGGATTTGGTGGAGTGAAACTATCTCGGTGATGAACATGCTTGGTGTGTTTGGGTGAGGTGTAAAGGTAGAGAAGTATGCTCTTCTCTCATTGAGAGAATCAGAAAATAAAACCCTTGAATCCGAACCAAGTTGAGTCACGTTTAGAGGGCCTATCGGAAGTTGAACCTCCAGGAATGACCCAAGCAAGTACACACCTTTCACCAGTGATTGCACCTCACTCTAATAAAGTCTGCTTTGTTGTAGTCCAAAGACTCCAAAGCCATAGTAACTTCTTTCTCATTGATTTTGACTATCATCATGAGAAAGTCTTGTTTGTCATACTGAGCGGTGCCGCTCCCAGCCTTGCTTGCAAGGGTGTGTGACTTACAAGTGTTGGTGTGGCTGTGAGGCCCCAGCTCTGTATCAGAGGCACTAAATTTTATTGTGAACGAAAGCCTATTAAACACTCTCTTAGTTAGATGCCTACCCGATTCAGCTCTGAAAGGAGGCATAATCTGTGTGCAGGGAGAGGGAAGAATCTCTCCCCTAGATTCTCAACATAGGTATGCACCTAGATTTTTGAAGTGGTATATGATGTTGGCCCCTATTTAAGGGTTACCTTCGAACATATATACTTATTCCTTGGAAACACCAAAAACACGGGTGCTCTTTCAAGGGTGACACTGCTGTGTGAGGTGAACACATACGCATAAGACAGCGGGGCACAGATTTTGTCTTCTCAACCAATTTTCTTTGTAGGGATAATTGAGTGTTTGTTCTTGAGTCTTAAACTGTCCATTCTATCATTCAAACAAAGACTCCCATGTTTCTACCAAGTTGCTTTGTCCTTGGTGGAATTATTTTCGACTACTATTTGCATCACTACCTAATTGAAACTTTGTGTTTTTAAATGAATGCTTGTCACCTTGAAATAGAGATTGCTGATTTATATCATCTTAAAACTATCCCAAGCCTGGCCATCTTGTTAGAGAATAGTTCTCACCATGTCTCGAAACCTGGTCTTTACCTTGAAACTGAGTTTGTGTACCTGCCTTATCTGCCTCTTGTCTGGATTTGGTTGCTTGTTCCTTCATTGTCTATGGACTGAAACTTGTTGTTTTGAGTTGTAAACTGACTGATTCATACTCGAACTTGTCTTGTCTCTTTGTCTCCATCCTGTTTCTTATGTTTTGTACCTTGCGACACGATAGTCATATCTCGACTGTTCTAGCCATACTTCTGATGATTTGTGTCGGGTGCATCTCATACCTTGGCTATTCTAGCCTATTACCTTATCTTTTTCGATACCTTGAGAGATAGAGTTTTGAGTTAGATCTTAAGTTTCCTCTCGTGTCAGCTTTGTCTATGCCTGATACGACTATGAGCGATAATATCTTTCCTGTACGTGGTTCTGAAGTAGTTAAAAGTAAACCTCGTAATCAAGGCAAAGCTCATTCTGAACCTATTATTCAAGTGGATAATCAAGAGGGATCATCACATTCCTCTTCCCCATTCAGTACAAACCCAATTCTGAATCTGAAGCCAGTGCTTTAGTTTTGTTCTAATCCATTTTTTCAAGATCAACATCATCCATTTATCTCAAAGAAACCACCTGTTTGGGTTGATCCTATTAATGACCCTTGCTACCTTAGTGATCCTTTTTCATAGTTCAATCCTTTTGATTTGCCGAAGAGCACATCAACTACGAGTTCTCACTCTCATACTAAAGGAGTGCATATGAAATAATCTCACGTTAATGATATGACGTCTCCTTTCGATTACACACAAGGTCAAGACCAATCTCAACATGAACAAGGTCAAGAGCAACACCAGGGTCAAGACCAAACTCAAAGTATTTATGAAATTCTTGGCAATGAAAATGACCCTATCACTCAGAATGATATAGATGAATAAAGCTCTTATCAAAATGATGGAGATACTCCTTGTAGAAGACAAAGAAAAATATTTCCTAGATTTAGCAAATCAAGGAGTCAAATTACCCCTGAACTTCCAAGTGGATACACTTGTCGCTAAAGAAGAGGAAACTAAATCTTCTAAGTTGCATAAGATAATTCATGACATGCAAGGACAACTTAGTCAACTTATGAAAGATAAGGACAAACCTACGCAATAGTTCATAATGAAAAGTATATGTCCTTTTTTGTTTGATAAGAGTATTGTTATGCAACCTTTTCCCAAAGGTGTAGAACTCCCAAAATACGACAAGTATCTAGGTACCTCTGATCCCCAGGATCATTTAAGAGAATTTTGTGCCTTGTCAATGGAGTTTATGCATGATCAAACATATTTGATGTATCTTTTTCCACGAAGTCTAGGTGGGCCCGCTATGGAATGGTTCTCATGATTGCCCATTGGATTCAAAACTTTTGACAAAATTGCTAATATTTTTATGCAACACTATTCTCATAATGTTCAACATCTTATTAACATAAGGGATCTCTACAACCTTAAATAGAAGCAAGGGGAACCATTCTTGATGTTTCTCCAAAGATGGAGACAACTTTGAACAAAGCACCCTCACAAAATACCTGAGTCTGAGAAACTCGATATATTCTTGGATAATCTCACCCCTGACTTAGGGTATCAAGTCCAACTTCAAGGTCCCCTTAACTTTGATAGTATGATAAAATAGGCTATGATAATAGAATCCTTCATGGTTAAAAAAGGCGAATGGACTTTATATAAGGATAACAAGCAAAATTTGTCATCATCCAACAAAGACAAAGGTAAATTCCCCAACAAAAATAGAGATGTTGTGAATGATGGGGTGGTTGATAATGTGAATCTAGCTTCTTTGAAATCGATCTTCAATCTCACCGCAGGTATAAAAGCGACCAAAGCTATCACAAAGGTTGCGACCAACACTCAACAACCCTCTAAATTTTTTGGCAACAAACCTTGGATACCATGAACCAAGCATGAATTTACCCCTCTAGGATAAATAATTGATGTGGTTTTCGAAGCTTTGGTGCAAAATCAAATTCTTAATCCTTTGGAGAAATGGTTATATGATTCACAACCAAGACCTCATTGGTGGAAAGAAAATGATTACTGTGATTACCATCAGAATAAAGGTCACAAGACTATTATTTGTTACCAATTAAAACCTAAAATTCAAGACTTGATTGATGACCAGGTCATCGATGTGGGGAATCATAACCAGAATTTGGATCAAAGCATTCAAAGACCCCTTCCCTCATCATGAGAAAGGTGAATCCTCCAACACTCAAAATAATAATGCTAAATTTAATTACGCCAATACCACTTACGATAATGTGATTAACATGATTGAACCAATGGGAGTCGAATATTGCAATATGTTTACCGGCAAGGGAAGTGGGAATGTTTTTAAACCCAGAACCTCATTTGTCATAAGAGGTCCTAACTCTCAATCTGAAACATCCTGGGATTGTGCAAACATTTTTACTTGTTCTAAAGCTAGAATTACTATCAAGGGTGCTGACCCTCCTATTGCCACGTCTGTGCCAAAACAAACTGTGAATAAGACTGTTGTTGGTTCCACCAACAAGACCACAAAGGTGGTCCCTACACTTCCTTCTACTGGCTTTAGCATCCTTGACCAGTTTCAAAGGACCAATGCTCAAATAACTATTTTTGAGCTATTAAAAATCTCGCCTTCTCATAGGCAAATTCTGGACAAAGCTCTCACCGAAGCTAATGTCCCCAAAGATATCAACTTGGATCAGTTTCAATCCATGGTGGGTCATTTGACCTTGCCACATTACTTATCCTTCTCTGAAGAAGATGTTCACTCAATTAGTCACCCACATAATGCTCCTTTGCACATAGAATTCATGATAGGTAAACAATTAATCCGTCGCGTGCTCATTGATAATGGTGCTGGTCTTAACATTTTCTCAGCTCATTTTCTTGCTCAACTAGGTTACGATAAGGATCACATAGATTCCCGCAATAGAATTACCATAAAAGCTTATGATGAGGAAGAGAGAACATCTAAAGGTCTAGTTGTACTACCCATTCGGGTTGGCTTAGTTAAAAGAAACGTCATATGTCAGGTGCTAGACCTTCCTCTTGTGTATAATATTTTACTAGGAAGACCGTGGATTCACGAGATGCAAGCGGTTCCTTCTACATACCATCAGTGTATCAATTTTTCATTTCAAGGCACAGAGGTGACTTTTCCCATGACTAGCATGGGATCTTCTTGTAATGCTCTCACTCAATCAACTGATAGTCTTGTTTTGACTAATAGAGAATACACAGAACTCTGTGATGAGAAGCACAAAGATATGGAATAGACACTGAAAATCATAGGTATGGGCATGGGGGGATATCAAATGGATCCTGTGCTATCATTAGCTTCTCTTCCCCTATCTCCTAGGTCTTACGGGAGACCTTCTAAACACAATAAACCTTCGATTACCCCTGAGGTAGTCTATGAGGGTACATTTGTAAACGCTAAAACACCATTGGAAGATTAAGATGAGGATAGAGCTATCAAAGCTTGGCTTTGTAAAGGATAGAACACGGCTGAACAAACTACCCCAGCTCGTGAATTAAATCCTAACAATGAGGGTCTTAAGATTATGAAATGTTTTGGGTACAAAGGAAGTGGCCCTCTAGGTGTGAACGGCAATGGGTTAGTGGAACCTATTCAAGCTATAGGTTAAAAGACAAAAGATACCACTGGGTTAGGTTTCAAAAAGGTTCCGTTTCATCTAGGAATCAATAAATTTGTGCCAAAAGTAGAGCCTACACCAGAACCTAAAAGTACAACTGCAGCTGACACTATACAAGATAGCTCAGATGAGGATTGTTTTCCTTATCCCATCCCTCTAGACCTAGTAGCATTCTTTGCTGAGCCAGATAAATTTGTGCCATGTACCTGTACTATAGAAATAGACAGTGATTCTGATCAAACTACTCAATGTAAGACGCTCACTTATGAGCAATGGAAAGACTTACAAGACCCTAACTTCAAAGGAGAAAGGTACATACCACCAGGCATTCAAGAACGGTGGACACAAGAATAGACTCATATTACAAGAACTCAAAAACCTTCATGGTGCAAGCACCTAAGTCAGAGTTCAGAAATAGACTCTCATGAGTATGAGTTTGATAGTTTGTTAGCAGGATCTTGTGAAAGACCTCTCGACGTGAGTGAGGAGTTTAGTGAAAAGACTAATGAGTCTGATTCTATAGGTGTTGACATGTCTTCTACTTCAGTCGTTAGAGATCAAAAGGATTCAAACACATCTTTGGATGAGATCGGTCTAGATCCCCTCTTGCTAGTTAACACTTTCGATGATGACTATACTGTGGATGCACTTGAACCTGTCACATCCCTTTCCCTCCAACACCCTGAATTAATAGACTGGAATTCCTCTTCTTCATCTAGTGAAGTCCTTACATTCCAGAATGATTACACCTTAGCCTGCTACCTTCATGGTATTGAGCCCGTGATGTCCTCCACTAGTGAAGAAAGTGTCAACATGACTAAGGATGACATCAAGTACCTTAGTCAGAAAATTAAAAGAAGAAAGAATAAGCACTCTGATGGTGAAAACCACGTTGTGGCAGTATCAGAGCCAAAAAAAGTAAAAATAAAAGACATACCCAAAGGGGAAAACCTCTTTGAGGTGCCTGAGGGTGAGGTACTTGATGCACTTCTGAGTCACTTTCAGGAATTCTCATCAATGTTAATTGAACCTACTCATCCAATAAATCTGGTAACGGAAGAACATCCATATATCATTCATGTGGCCAAGTCATTATCTTCAGAGGAACTTAAGGAATTTATAGAGTTTTTCCAAGAGAAAAAGATAAATTTTGCATGGACATATTCTGACATGCCGGGTGTGGATCCTGACCTCATTATGCATCACTTATTAATATCACCAGGTGTGAAACCTGTCAAACAAAAAATTAGAAAGATGCATCCGCATGTAGCGTTGTTCATCAAGGAAGAATTGGAAAAACTTCTGAAATCTGGGTTCATCCAAGTGATTGATTATGCAGAGTGGATTTCTAATATAGTCCCAGTAACCAAACATGACAAATCTATTAGGGTCTACACAAACTTTAGAGATTTAAATTTGGCATGCCCGAAAGATGATTTTCCACTCCCCAATATTGACATGATTGTGGATATGAAAGCAGGATATGAGATGTATTCCTTAATGGATGGCTTTTCTAGCTATAATCAGATCAAAATTGCACTATAAGACCAGGAGAAAACAACTTTTACTTGTGCATGGGGTACATTTTGTTGGAATGTTATGCCCTTTGGTTTAAAAAATACTGGGGCTACTTATCAAAGAGTTGTTACTACAATATTTCATGACATGATGCATAGGACAATGGAGGACTACATGGATGATACCCTTGCCAGGAGTATGGACATAAAATCACATCTCACCGATCTAGGTCCTATACTAGATCATATGGAGAATTTTTGGTTGTGCCTAAACCCTAAGAAATGTGCATTTAGGGTTACTTCTGGAAAATTACTTGGCTACATTATTTTGGCAAAAGGAATTGAGGTGGATCTGGAAAAGGTACAAGCTATAATGGAAATGCCACCACCTTGTAATATCAGAAAAATTAGGGGTCTTCAAGGTTGACTTCAATCTATCAGGCAGTTTATCTCACAATTAGCCGACAAGTCACAACCTTTCACCAAAACCCTTCATAAAGGTGTGACTTATGATTGGAACAAAGAGTGTGAACAAGGGTTTCAACAAATTAAATAGTATCTAGCTAATCCACCCATACTAATGCCTCCCATTCAGGGGAAGCCTTTGATCCTTTATATCTCAGCAACAGAAACATCCTTGGGTGCTCTCTTGGCCCAAGAAGATCCAAATCATAAAGAAAGAGCCATTTACTACATTAGCAGAACATTGTTCTCTTACGAAATGAATTATTCAGTAATTGAGAAGGCCTGTTTAGTAGTGGTGTTTTCTTCCCAGAAGCTACAACACTACATGTTGGCTCACACTATGAGGTTGATTGCAAAGATTGATCCATTGAAATACTTACTCAGTAAAGCTACCCTCACAGGTAGACTAGCTAAATGGGTCATGCTCCTTAGTGAGTTTGATATTGGATATGTTGAAAGAAAAGCTATTAAAGGATAGGTGATTGCAGATCAATTGGCTGAAGCACCTCTTACAGATCACCAACCATTAAAGATGGAATTCCGAGATGAGTCCATTATTCTTCTCACACATCAAACATGGACAATGTTCTTTGATGGTTCGTTCACCCAATAGGGGTCAGGAGCTGGAATTTTGTTTATCACACAGCAGCAATATTTGTTACCAAAGGCATATAGAATGATGTTCCCTTGGACCAATAACACCGCTGAGTATGAATCTCTGATCAATGGACTTAAGATTTCTATTGAATGGTGAGTGGATGAACTAAAAGTCTTTGGAGACTCACAACTAGTTATCAATCAGGTCAACAATACTTATCAAACCAAAGATGAAAAGATGGTACCCTATAAAAGGATGGTTGACAGCCTTAAGAAATATTTTGCACATGTCACTTTTCAACAAATTCCTTGGGCAGATAATAAAGCAGCTAATGCTATGGCTACTTTGGCCTCTATGTTGCAAATGCTAGAGAATGATTTTAGACACAAGTTCCTAGTGGAGACATTATGCTACCCTGCCTATGACTCTCCTAAATCCCAAATGGTCTGTTCAGTAATTGGACATGATTCATCTCATTACCACCACATATACTCCTATCTCCATAACCAAACTATTCTTGACACATATACTAGAAATGAAAAATGCCATCTAATCTGCAGTGCTTCATGGTACATCATCGTAGAAAATGACTTGTATAGACGGGGTCTAGATAGTACCCTCCTTAGGTGTCTAGAACTTGATGAGTCTAAACATGCGTTAGAAGAGGTACATGAAGGCATTTTTGGTTCTCACTCAAATGGCCTGACACTGGCTCGTAAGCTTATTGGAGCTGGTTATTATTGGCCCGATATGGAGAAGGAAGCCATGCAATTTGCCAAATCTTGTAAGCAATGTAAACTTCATGGAAACTTGATTCATGCTCCCGCTAAGGAACTCATTCCTTTTATCACCTTTTGGCCATTTCAACAGTGGGATTTCAACTTAGTAGGTCAGATATATCCATCTTTCTTAAGAGGACACAAGTACATCATCACTGCTATAGATTATTTTACTAAATGGGTTGAGGTGGTGCCTCTTAGTGTAGCGGATGGAAAATCCGTAGCTCTATTTAGCTTAAACTACATTATTTGTAGATATGGTGTACCTTCCTCTATTATCACCAAAAATGGGGGATAGTTCAAGAATAAAGATCTGACAAATTTATGTGCAAAGTTCAAGATTATTCAACATTGGTCTTCTATTTATTACCCCTAGGGTAATGGGCAAGCTGAAGCTTCTAACAAAACAATTCTCAAGATCCTGCACCGTACAGTACACAAGTCTGGACGGGATTGGCACCTACAGATAAATCTAACTTAATGGGCCTATCACACCAGTATTAGAATGCCAACAGGGGCCATGCCCTTTGCTTTAGTCTATGGCATAGATGTTATACTTCCTATTGAGGTTGAGATTCCTACATTGCGAGTCTCTTTGAAAGGCCTCATTACAAATGATGACATGAGAATATCTCAGCTTCAAGAGCTTGAGTTACTGGATGAACGTCAGAAGGTGGCATTCGATCATCTCAGAGCATACCAAAAGAGGATATCAAAGAGCTATAATAAGAAAGTTAGACCAAGAGACTTGCAAACATGTGATCTAGTCCTGAGAGAGAATCCTAAAAATCAACAACAGCGAACTCAGAAAGGGAAGTTTGAACCAAACTAGCTTGGTCCTTATATCATTACTATAGTATTTGGGTTCGGTGCTTATTAGCTCTCCACTACAGAAGGTGAACCACTCAAAGAGCCCATCAATGCTCTTCACCTGAAGAAATTCTACTGTTAAGATATCTTCTGCATGCTCATGTACATACTTTATTTCTGAGAAAATCCTAAAAATTGTAAAATGTCCTAAAAAAATGATCATCTTAGTGAAAACCTGGCAAACAGGCGCTTTGATGTATCTAT
>MU228417.1:448449-485441 GCA_018584345.1 Thuja plicata | reverse complement strand
GTATCTATTATCCTGGTGAAAACCTGGTAAACAGGCGCCTTGATAATATAAAAAAAAAATTGAAAAATTGAAAAAATACAAAAAAAATCAAAAAAAAAGAAAAAGACCAAAAAAAGAGAAAAATGTGCCATTGATGAAAACTTGGTAAACAGGCATCATGGTAGCAAAAATAGAATTTCTACCAAGATGGTGAAAACCTGGTAAACATGTGCCTCTTGTTTCACAATGCTTTATCTATCTCAGCATGTCTTGGCTTTCTTGTAGTTGTTGTCTTGCTTTAGTTTCTTTCCCGCTTTAGTTTGCTTTCCTTCTTTACTTCATTTTCCTGCTTCAATTTGCTTTCCAGCTTTAGTTCACTTTCTTTCTTTAGCGTGCATTTCACTCTTAGTCATCTTTGAGATTTTTCTCAACCTCACATGGATTAAAACTATTCATACTCGGGGGCATGTTCCTGGTGCATCTTTTCGCTATCCTGTTTGCTTGGCTTCGATCCATTCGTTACTTGGGGGCATGGCTCCCCATTTTGATCACTCTTCGGTTTACACTTGAGTCAGTGATCTTGTCATTCATGAAGGACAACTCTCTACTGGCACAAACTAGTGTTTCTCAACACCTTAATCAAATAATGTTTCTCAACACTCTCTTTGGACACGTCTATGTTTTCAACACACTTCGGATATCTCGCGATGTAAACATCTCTCGATAGCAATCAAATACATTACACTCACAAGCACAATGGTGTTTTTCAACGCCCTTAACATAGACACATTTGTAAGCCTCAAAACATGCTGAGATATGATTAACTCTTTCGTAGTATGTTGTCTATTCTTATGAATTTCATTGATATTTTCTTTGTCTACTGCTTGTTGGTGTGGTTTCGTTGATCTGGCAACATCACATAAAAAAGGTGTATGTAATAAGAGCTTCTGCATTAAGGTGGAAAATCCTCACATCCCTCAATCTTGTTTATTTGTACGCTAAGGGGAGGTTGAAACTATCTCCTTGAATGTTATTGCTATGTTTGTTTACTTGTGAACTTTTATTACATCAAATTGGAAACAATGTTTAGGTCACCTTGGCTTTTGTGCCTCGGTGCTTATGTTCATTTCCTATATTTTATCTGATGAAAGTCATATTCATATGTTTATGGTTGCAGTGGAACCAGTAAGGATTGTATTTACTCTAATGATCCAAAGCACCCGATGATGATAAATACCATGAGTCCAACAACCAAAGTCCTAGGATTGCATTTAGCTTAGGCTTGCATTTGCATTGTAGGCTTGCATTTGCATTTTAGGCTTGCATCGTGGTGGTTTGATGCTCTCTTAATTATCTTCTCATTCTTCACAAGTCCTCATCTTTCATCATGGTTCTTTGTGACTGCATGAGTGTCCGCACCCTCGTTCTCGATCTTTGTGTGCATCCTTCTTTTGGCTAGTATCTATTGTATATTGTGAAGGCCCTGCATGAGATGATTAGTACCATTGCATTCATTGCATTCCATTCATTTTCAAAAAGTGCATTTCCATAAATTCATTTGCATACATATATCCATACACATGTGCATCCATTATAAGCATAACTCAAAGTCATACATAGCATTTATCCATCTAACATCTATCATAGCATTTTCATGCATCAATAAAACACATGCATAAACATTTGCATATTCATTCATTGCATACATTTCTAATCCATACATCTAAATCACATAGGAAATCATCTCATACAAATCTAAAGGAATATTTACACATGTACAATGATGCCAAAAAATCAAGCTCATATATATATATCGATCGGTCTGAATATACAAGGGTGCTACTCGAGCACAATAAGTCAAAATGGTGGTGCAATATACATCATAACCTAACCACCTAGAGGAGGTGGAGGTGGGGGCATCCCCTGCTGCTGTGGAGGTAGACCCTGTGGAGGTGGTCCTGCTGGAGGTGGTCCCTATGGAATAGCCCGAGCGCCAACATACTCTAAAAAAGGTAGAATCTGATTTGCAGCCTCAGGAACTGCAAGAGTATACGTAGCATAATAGTAGGCCACCTGAGTAGCCTCATATCTAATATCCAACTGAGCTCTGGCCAGTGCCTCTTGCAACTCTTGGACCTCCCAGTCCCACTCTGATATCCGGGTATCTCTAATGAAAACCTATGTATGAAGGTCATCACGCTCCCTCTGTATCTGTCACACACTCTCTCCCTCACTCTATAGAGAGCCTCCTGTAGTTGAGTCACCTATCCACCTGCTGGAGCATCTCTCAAAACTGCATCGGCCATGACAGTATCATTACCCTTCTTTGCAGCTCTATCCTGGCTACCACTAGGCCCAACAGCTGTATCTGATCCCATAGGCCTCACAGGGATAGCATTTTGATGTGTACATGGACATACCACTCTATCCTGCTGCTGTAGTGGTGGCTGCTGTGGCTGCTGACCCTGAGGCTGCTGTCCCGGAGGAGGAACCTATTTTTCCTGCTACTGTGGTGGTGGCTACACCACTAGAGGAATCTAGCCCACTAGAGATGTGAACCTAGGAAATGGATGTGCTAATAGCTGATCTCTATATGCAGGTGTCACACCTACATTTGTCACTGCTTCCATATAATCCCATCGAGATGGTGGTACCTGTGCATCTATCATGCTCCACCCCTTGTCCAACTACCTCTTCCAACCCTTCTTCATCTCATCGCCAAATCAGGCATACATGCAATACTCAAGTGATACATCCTGAGGCCTCCCGAACTGGCAGAGCACACGTATAAGTAAAAAATGCTCAATCACTGTGATGGCACACCCTATCAGAGGACATGAATAGAACATGTACGATAGCTCATGATGAGCATCGTCCTAGACCTTAGTAGCTGCCCATGGTTGCCATATCACTACAGCCATATCATCAATCTATGCTTGCCACTACTCAGTCTTACCCAGTGCGATCTGGGTCATTGGACTGACATATCTATAAATATATGGCTCTAATGGTTGCCAAGAATCATGGAAAATCAACCTACATACGGGAAGGTGCTCCCAGGCCCAGATCTATAACACAACTACCCCTGTTGCCATAGTGTGGGAAACCTGATAAATTACCTCATGCATCTCATGATACATCTATGCAAGTATACACTCACCCCATCCATATGTAACTACTGGCACATCTAGCATTTTCTAAAGCATAACGTCCCAGCCACACTCCAAACCGTGCTAACCATGATCTGGTACCAGATGACAGCTCAAAAATAATGTGAGAATGACTGCCAAGGGGTAATCTCACCCATATGTGCGTATCAACTCCTCCTAGGAGATAGCCCAGCCCACCACCAACTAATCCTGAAAAATGGCTCTCAAAGCCTACATACCATCTCTCAGCTACGTATAGTACTCCACGTGAGCTCCATAGAATGATACTCTCAATATCTGGTATACATCCTCCGGAGTCACCGTCATCTCTCCCTATGGTAGATGGAAGGTATTCATCTCCAAATGGAAATTCTAAACCAGGGCCCCAAGTAATCTATGATTTACCTGAATATCAAGTACATCACGCAGATATGTCAATCCTAACCCATCAATATGGGCCTCGTCAGCGTCTAATAATCTCTGCAATAACTCACCCATGATAGGATGATGGGACCTGAAACCAATATCTAGGAGATCGACCTGCAACACAAAAGGATGAAATGCGGTCAGTACCTCAACAATGATGATTTTCAAAGAAAAAGACAATAAATGCAGCTATGGAACTACTCGACATACAGTTCAACAGGTTGACTCTGCGATGCAAGAAATTAACTATTTTTTTGTTTTTGCCAATTTTCCATTCGAGAAAACTCCTTTCTCACGCGAGGAAAGTCTGGCTCCGCATGAGCTTTCTAGCTCGCATGAAGCAGGATGTGTCTTCACGCGAGATTCTAGGAATCTTGCGCATCACATGCGCGATCTTCGCATGAGCACTGGTGAGGGGCCCGTACGTGAAATCCCCAATCCGCGTGAGGAAACAGTTTTCTCACGCGAAGGGCGATCAGGCCTGGCATGAGGAAATTGTTTCCTCATGCGACATTTGGTGAAACATGGTTTAAATGCTAAAAAAATCACACTAACGCTAAAGAACGATAAATTTCTTGCAGAAATATAAGATCCAGTTATGAATACTCAAAGGTGTGTCATACTCCACTGGTTGGTTGTGCCGTTGGGTGCGCTTAAATCAATGCATGTGCACATGAATGCTCTCAATGTCAGCTGGAGCTCTCACCATCTCTAAAGTCAAAGGTGAATAATGATTTGAAAATGACCCCTCCAGGCCTTATATAGCCTTTGACCTAATTTTTCAAAGCACTCCATTTTCTATGAAAATTGCACCCTTGGCTAATTGGACCATTCTAGATCCATTTTCATGATCGAAATCAAAATCTGACACTCCTAAGTAGCTCAAAATCACATTTTGAAAATCTCAAGACCAATGTGATCAGACGCTTATGCAGTCAGCTTTCTGATGTTGGTATTCTTGTTAGGATTATCTCTCGTTATCATTTTCTCAGCTTCTGTAATCTTTTCATCAAAGTCAACTCTAGTCAATTCTGGTCAACTATGGTCAAACCTATTCAACTAGACCTCTCGATCGCTCTAAAATGATTATGCCCTCTCTTGATCTATCTTTTTCTGTGATTTCTCGCTATCATCACTATGATGTGTCTTCTTTCAATTTCGCTCCCTAGGGGGCAGGATGATTACCTCATTGATCTTTTCACATTATTCTTGAATCAGTCTGATCTAAATCAAAAGTCCCCATCACTAGGGGCATCTCATCACTTGGGGCATATTCAGTTTTTCATACCTTATGGTCAAAATTGGATATTCCATGATCTTGAATTTTTTCATCTCATCATTTATCTTGCTAGGTATCTGAGCAATCTAACTCAGATCCTCAAGGATCATGCTTCATTTTGGAGACAGTCCTAAATTGATTATCTTTTGAGACAGGTATTGGGGTAATCTAACCCTAATTCCTGAAGGTTGAGCCTTGTCCTGAGGACAATCTTATGAAAGATATCAATCTAACCAGTGTCTAGGCAATCTAACCTAGACATTGGGGGACTAAGCTTCATTCTGGAGAAGATTCTTGAAATCTCATTGGGTATTGGGGCAATCTAACCCTAATTCCTGAAAGTCACACTTTGTTCTGAAGATGACTCTCAAAAACTCTTTAGACCATTATCTAGGCAATCTAACTTGGATCTCGGAGGGATTACCTTCATATTGGGGAAATCTAACCCTGATTCTGAAGATAGTCCTAGATCTTCATCAGCTCTTAGTGGACATTGGGGCAATCTAACCCCGATCCTAATCTTCACTACAGACTATTCTTTGAATCAATGCACCGCTCACACATCAATTCAAAGAGGGGCAAAATGTAACACCCCAAAATTGGCACCTAATAATCAATCAATTTTGGTGCATTTTCTTATCTTTGAAGTCCTATTGTATTAGGCAAATTCTTCTCCTAATTGACTTTAATTTACTGAGTTTCAAATGTAGAAAACCCAAATTTGCATAAATTTGACATTACATTTAATTCCTAAATTCTCAAATGATTATTAGCTAAAAACCCCTATGATTAATTGATTTAATCCTAAAGTCCTAAGTGCTTTTAATTAAATCAATCCCAGCCCCTTTAGCTAATATACATTAAAGGAATTGAAAGGTTATTTAATTATTGGATGAATTATCCTCAAAAAGGAATTCCATAATTCCATGTGAAAGGACACTTATGTGGAAATAATTCACTCTTTTATTTTAATAATCTTTGCTTATTTGTCTCAAAAGAGAATGGAGAGACAACTGTTTCTTTTCAAGAAACTCTTCATCCTCTTTCTACGGTTTTCTATAAATTGGACTTCTTTTGTTCATTAAAGGATAATTTTTTGGAGAGCATCAATATTATAGGCAATTTACATTTGATTTTCATGTTTTTAAGCTCATTTGCATAATTAGGCTAAGATTTCAATTGGAATTAAAGATATATGCTTTCATTTAAGATTCATTTTCATATCAAATATTTCAATTTGATGTTCTCAAGCTTTCATAGATTACAAGCAATTCAATTCTAGTTTAAGAGAAAATTCCTTTCATAGATTACAAGATTTTTATTTCTAGACTAAGAGTATTTGCTTTTTGGCTAGTTTAATTGCATTTTACTTCCATATAGTAGTTGTAATTCATTCCTAGATTAGTGCAATTCAACTTCTTAGTTTAAATTGCATCTCTTTTCATAGACTAGTTGCAGATTTCTCATAGAATGATGGCAATTCTTCTCTTCTTGCATTCTTAAATCCTCCATATTAGCAATGGTCAGGTTGTTGGCTCTCATTCTGAGGGTAAAATTCAACATCCACATCTAATTAGGAGGCAACAGGTCACCTCAATCAAATTTGCAGAGCAAACAATTTATGTTTGTCTTTGTGAATTAAGCAATTGTGTAAGGACTATGTTGTGTTTGTGTTGAATTTAGAGCTCCACATTTAGCATACAACAAGAAGTAAACTATATTTACCAATAGTCAGTAAATATGCAGAGCATACCAGTCAATCCATAAATGCATATGCAAAATGTAAAAGAGTAAAGTAATAAATCATACACATATAACACAAGGATTTTAACGTGGAAACCCTGTTAAGGGAAAAACCATTGGGACCGGTACCCCAAATTTTCACTCTTTTGAAGTGAGCCTTGTTAGGAGCCAACCCTGTTAAAGGTTACAAACACACTGTTAAGTGCGACCTTGTTAAAGGATTTTCAATACATAGGTTGTCACTAAGTATTTGGCATCTATGCTACCATCCTTGAATCAATCTCATGACTATCAATAGGCTTTATGCAAATCTTACTACCATCCTTAAATCAGCCTCCTTCTTAGACTATAAATAGGCTTTAGGTAAGACTGGTTCTACTATCATGAGTCAACCTTTTGGTAATCTGTTAGGATATACCTCAATTACAAAAGACAGTTAAGTCCTGCTCTGTTAAAAGACTTAATGCTTCAATGGTTAAACTAAAACAAAATGACTTGTTTCTAATGCAACTTAATTGCAGATTTTCAGATCTATTTACTTACAATATCTTTCTGATCAATGTATCAATATAATTACTTTGTACTCAAATATTTTTGCTCTATGATGTTGTGCTTCTTTTTTTGTCGGTGTCTGCAAAATTCTTTAGCCCTCCCTCAGCTTGATCGATCAGGACTGCATGAAGTTAATCCTTCATCAGTTTCTCTTCAGCATCTTCTATTAGTTCACTCCCTCATGTATCTGATTGCTTATCGACCACTTCACCACAATGGAGAATGAATTGTGCTTGTCTCTTAAATAGACATGATATTTCTTAATTCTTGGTTCTTGATTCTTGGCGTGAAAAATAATGCAGCCAATTTGATCTATGGCTTTAACTACTGATTTATCTCGTAGTTATCTTCTTTCCAGCTATACAAATCACTTTACTTAACAGAGTTTGAAAAATAAAAATAAAAAAACCAGTTAATTCTATCCTTTAGCTCTACCGGCTAGATATTTTATCATTTTCTGATCTCTCTGTTCTGTCGGTCAAATTTGCAGTTTGTCGCTAGTGACAACTGCCAGTTCCCTCGGTGTCGCTTCAGTTAGCTTCAAGATCTCTGTCTATCAGGAATCATTGGATCTTGTTCATCAGGCAACACTGTGTTTAGCTCATTGAGCATCCTTTGATTCTGCTTCATCAGGCAATACTATCTTCAGCTCATCGGGCATCACTATGACTTTTATCTCTGTCTTTATCGATGGTGTGCACTCTGCGGGTGTATTTTGTCACTTAGTGAATACTTGATTTTTATGGATTGCTGAAAGCATAACCTTTATTCCATTGATTCTCTGAAGTCTTTGGAATTATCTATATGACCATACAGATGATATCAAGTTGACATCAATGACAATACAAACCATTAACTGATTTAATGTCTTGCATCATCTTCAACTTAATATAGTCAACCATTTAATTAGTTACATGTCATCAGCCAGTTGGGTAATTTCCATAATGGGCGGAGGGTAGAGAGCACTGTGGAAGTGGTAGATCCTAAAGATAAGCCATTGATGTAGGAAAATGGGTTTTTTTCCTAGGGAGATGGCCTCATTTACAATCGCCACCATATTCTCAAGAGAATGTAGAAGGTAAAAAGGCATGGAAATTAACAATTTATGCCTAAGATGATTAAGAAAGGGAAGGTGATAGTTGTAGAATGTACCAAACCTGCCCTCTAAGGTGAAATATTTCATCAAAAGCTTACACATCTTTGGCCATAATTCTGGGAGATCCACCATGCTATAACCCCCATTCTTAGACACTAGTTTATCGTCATTTGCAAAGAATTGGTCAAACTCTATTTTGGCCTAGGTTTTGGTGGTTTTCTTCCACTTTCTTCCCATGGTTTCCATGCTTGTGGCTTTACTAATCACCTCCTCATTGATCTCAAAGTTCATACCATTAATAGTAACTCTTCTCTCACACCATCTTTTGGCAAACTGGCAAGAAATCATCTCATCATGCCCGGCCAAACATTTCATGAAGGGTAGAATCCCACCTTCTTTATTGAAATACATCACCATTGGGTCGAAGGTGAATTCTTCCTCGATTCTGTTAGGTTCAATCTTGTGGTATTCCCCTCCCATATTTGCAAAGTAGTTTTGAGTAGTCTTCACCCAGGATTTCCAAACCCAGAGAGAATTGAAATCCTTCTCAATAGAAAACCCTAAAAAACTAGAGTAGGAAAACAAGCTAAGCGATTGCATGAAGTGGAAAAATTGGGGTAATAAACGGCCTTTAAGCCTCTGTCTTTTCACATACAAAACCTGTTAAAATAATTGTGTTTAGGCACAAAATCTCTACTAAGGCCACCACTGAGGCTAGCACATGTGAGCGACATTGTAAACCATCATTACAATCAAAAAAATCTTTGCCATATCATTTAATAATCATCCTAAATCTCTGATGGCATAAAAAAACATTATGACACTTTATGAAGGGGGTGACGCAAGTAATCCACCTCCTCTGCCAAAAAGAGATCCAACTATCTGTAGCCACATGGCCCTTCCCAATGTGAAAACAAGGCAAGCACAAATGGATATTTCTCTGGGGTCTACCTTACAGCGCCCAATTCTGAGTTTGATTTTCAAACATCATGACTTTCGTTGTTACTTCCGCTCATTTCCCACCCAAGTAGGTCCTGAGTGATTTTTGGTAGTTGATTAGTAGTGCACCAACAATGTAAGCCATTCGTCTGCAATCCCACGGTTGCCATAGAATCGGTGACATAATTCCCTTCCCTGTAAGTGTTCTTTATGGTGGATTGAATGAAGTGAAGCATTATCCCGTGGATATCTAACAAATTAGGGTCGACCCACTATCCAACCAAGGAGTAACCACTAGAAGCCTCAATAATGACCTTGGAGTCCCCCTCAATTTTGATCCCAGTGCAACCGCAGTTCAGGGAAAAATTTAATCCCCATAGGAGTGTCATAGCCTCAGCTTGATTAACCAAGTGGTCAATAAGGGGGCCAGCATAAGTAGCAATCAGTTTCCCTCATTGATCTCTTATAATGCCCCCTCCCACCTATCTGCCACCCTAGGCAGCCCCATCAAAATTGAGTTTGTACCAGTTGTCCTGGGGAGGGGCCCAAACAGTAGCCTTTCTGGCTCTAAGTTTTGAGCTGTCAAATCTGTCAAACCCCTTGCCAAGGCCCCAGGCCTTGGAAATCTTCCAATCAAAATTAGTGGGGGGGAAGAAGGGCTTTTCCATCTCCCCACCAGTAGGTTATCCTGTATGAGTTTAAATCCAGTATAGAAGAGCTCCTTAGGATTGAGTTCAATCTCTCTGAAAATCTTGTTGTTGTGTTCTTTCCAGATGACCCAGCAAAAAATCAGGGGGATTTGGTTCCAGAGGAGTTTGATTAGCTGGTGCTGAGAGGATTATTTCCAGTCAAGGAGAGTGTCCTGGATGTTGCAGTTAGACACCCATGGGAGGTTGAGTCCTGAGAGAATATCCTGCCAAACCCTAGTAGTAAATTCATAGTGGAGCATGATATGATTAGAGCTTCCCACATCTTTCTTGCAAAGGTAGCAATAGTTGGCAAGGATATACCCACATTTAGTAAGGTTGTCGAGCATGAGGATTTTCCCATGGAGGGTAGTCCATGAGATAAAGTTGACTTTGGGGATTAATTGAAGCTGCCAGACCTTCCTCCAAAATGAAACATCAATGCATTCATTGATAAGCAGATCATAAGCTGATTTGACAGAGAATCCGCCATGTTGAGTGTGTCTCCAAAGAAATCTATTAGGTCTATCAACCAAAGGGATGTAGATCAAAAGCAGCAGTTCACTAAGTTTAGTAGCAAGGATGGTCAAATCTGATGTGAACTAGAGGTGCGGGATGAGATCAATCCACTTTCCATTGGAAATGAAGTTGGAAACCTAGGAACCAACAACAACGGACATGACATTATTTAACTGAGAGAAATGAGATTTCCCAAGAATGGGATCAGGTAGCCAGGGGTCATCCCAGAATTTGATGTCTTTCCCATTAATCAATGACTAGAAGGCTCCTTTTTTCTATAATACTCCTGCATTTGAGGATGTTGTTCTAGATTTTAGAGCCTCCTGAGTGGCCAGGCACCATAAAGATTTTACAGAAGTGGCTCCCATCCAGATACTTGGCCTCCATGATTCTGCACTAGTCAGCATTTCCATGTATCATGGTCCAAGCAACCTCAGAGGGAAGGGCTCTATTGAGGTTGTGAATTTTCCTTAACCCCAGCCCCCCTAAGGTTCTAGGGAGACAAATGATATCCTAGGAGACCAGCGAGATGCATTTCTTCTCCTCCGATCCTGACCAAAGGAAGGTGCATTGGATCTTTTGCAACTTGTCAGCCATGAAGCCAAAGATTTTACGAATAGACAAAAAATAGATTGGAATTCCCTAGAGAGAAGAAGCAAGGAGTTGAAGCTTACCAACATTATTAAGGAGTTTACCTTTCCATCCTTCCAGTTTCTTCTAGGTTCTTTCAAGGATAAAATTCTAGAAATCCTTCTTCACGTCTTTGACTGTCAGTGGGAGGCCAAGATAAGTGGCTAGGTGTTTGTCAGCCTGGCAACCCAAAATATTAATTATCTTTTTCTAGACCAGATCCTCAGTGTTGAAGAAGAACATACGAATTTTGTGATATTTGATATGCTGACCTGAGGCTGTCACATAATTGTCCAAAATCTACTTCCACTTAGCTACTTCTCTAACTGAGGGGGATCCAAAGAAGGTATAATTGACAAACTGTTGCAGGATAGCAGGTTGCAGAGTGGTGGCCAGCTTAATCCCCATGATTTCTTTGGTTTAGGCCATCTCCATCATATTCTGGCCAAGAACTTCGGCAAGGAGAATGAAAAGGTAGGGGGACCCCTTGGTGGAGCCCTTTACCAGGGTAAAATTTGGTTCAAGGTTTACCATTGAATAACACAGAGAACCTCACAGTCTCCAAGCAACACTTAATAAGGTCTATGAATTGTTTCGTGAAGCCTAAAGAAGCCAAGACTTTTTAAAGAAAAGTCCAATGGACTTTGTCGTAAGCTTTAGAGACATCCAGCTTGAGGGCCATCCCAGCCACTCTACTATGGTCAATGGAGTGGATGATTTCATGGGTGGTGATGGCGGCATCCATAATTTGTCTGCCAGGGACAAAACCTTTCTGATTCATGCTAATGATTTTGTTAAGCAGGGATTTGATTTGGTTAACCATGATTTTGGAAAAATACCTTATACAAAGTATTGCACAGGCTTATGGTTTGAAGTCCTCCATGACTTTTGGCTCTGCGCACTTGGGGACCAAAACAATAAAAGTGTTGTTGAGTTTCTTTAAGATTTTTTTTTCATCTGATGAAATCCCAGGCATCTTGAATGACATCATAACTAACAATATCCCAATACTCTTGGAAGAAATTAGGGGGGAAACCATCCAGACCAGGGGATTTGTAGGATCCCATGGAGAATACCAACTTATGAACCTCCACATCAAAGACCCTTGACAAGAGCATGTCATTATCCTCAACCATGATGTCCTTGGGGAGTTGCACAATGAGATTTTCCTAGAGAGAAACTGAGTCCCCAAGGGACGAATTGGTGAAAGCACTAGAGAAGTAATCTGTGGCCAGCCCTCTAAGTTGGATATGATCTGAAATCTCCACTCCCCTAGGGTTCTAGAGTTTAATGATGGAGTTTCTTTTTTTATGCTTACAGTTTGATTGATAGAAGAAAGCAATGTTATGATCCCCCTCCTTCAGTCACTGGACCCTGGATATTTGCGATATGATCTTATTAGTTTGTTAAATTCAATATGTTATCCATTTATTTTCGTTAATAAATTTATTTTTGTAAAAGGTTATTCCATAATTCTAAATAGACATTTCGTCTAACCCAAAATAGTTTTCCTTGAAGATATGTGTTATGGAAAAGAGAAAACCATGTGCACTTCTTAATGACTAGGAATTTATTGATAGTTAAGAAATGTGTTGCCTAGCTTTCATATAAACTATGTAATGAGGAATATTATTACCTTTACCAACTTCTATCCTGTAATTTTATTCTCTTATCATGATACTGAGGTTAAAACTTATTATAATACTTTCAATAATCTATAATTTTTTACTATTGATTTCCTATGTTATATCCCAATCTATTATGTGTCAATTTGTTAGGTGGCGTGTTTGATGGTATCTTATATATTATTTTGATCACTTGCTTTTCAAATTAGTATGTTTTTATTTTTGTATTTTTCAATCATTTTTAATTACTTTTCCTTCTCATGTGACAAGGCTAAAGGTTGGGTAATGATATCAAAACAAGTTACTTGGACCTTACCACTATTGAGCATTGTTTAACCTTCTACGACTATATTGTGAACCATTCATAAAATATTTCTGGATCATTCTTTAATTAATTTGTTATGTTGGCCTCATGTTAGATCATTGCACTTTTCTAGATGCTATCATCCCTAAATTTTGTATCCTCTAATATCTAGTTTCATTTATTGATGTTAATCCCTTCTGTCTTTTATCTTTGATAATCAATAGAACCATAATAATGTATATTGCAAATAAGGAAATACATAAAACTAATAAGAGACAAAAAATGACTCTTTAGAAGATGAGTGTAAACAAAAGTTAAGATGCAACAAATGAGTATATGTAGAGATATAGAAAGAGTTTCCTTCAATGACATGCCTACTATAATCTTCTAGACATTATGGTAATTTATTACTTATATTCTAGACTTCACTCAATTGTGAGCATTTTTGGAACTTGTTTACATTTGTTTTAGTTTTTTCTTAAGATGGCAAGGAAAGGGCCTTGAACCTAGATAACAACAATCACATTACAACGTAAACCAGGGAACCAGTCTTTGGGCCATTATAGGAAGAAAAAATAGAGCCATCTAAGAAAAAAATTAATAAAAAAACATATTAATATTTCTACCAACTAACTATAAACTATTAATAGCACTATACTTGTCTATACCACTATCTACCTCAACTGATGGGACCAATAAAACCTGTTCTGCCTAAGAGCAAAAAATGCAAAGTTCTAGTTATAGTTATCGCAGAAAAAAAATATCACAAAGTTTAACCATAAGAACCAAAGACATACCAACATTCTAGCCTTAGTATGACAAAAATAAACAAGAGTTCATTTAGAGCTAGAAATAACCTCATGGTCCTTTGAGAGGTGGTTGAGATCCTTCTTCCAGCCATGTGCATCAATGTCCTTTGGTTCCTCTTAGTATTTATCATCTTGTTTCCTCTTGTTGGTGCTTTTTCTCATTCTACTCTTTCCCGTAGCCACTCCAAACAAATCCTTCATCATTATACTATTCACTAACCCACATAAAGAAGATATAACAATATTGAATTCTACTTTAGAAACAATAGGAGGAATATAATATTCCAATGCGTAAAATCTATTATGGAGGTCCTCAATCTAAATTATCATGGTATTATCCCTTTCACATTATAGGTTGGGGGAAGGGGACTCTTTTTTCATACAATATTCCCCAGGAATAACAAGGAAGATACATGTTGTCTTCACCATTTCAAATTCCTCCAAATTGACAGTGATATCTGGGGATTGATCTTCCTTAATATCATCCATATGTTTAGTCTCCTTAGCATAGTCCTCATCATCTGAGCTATTTGTACCTTCACTCCTTAGGTTCATACTCCTGGTCAGTTTTAGGGACCACCTCCTCCTCAACTTTTTTCCCATTTAATATCCTTCCTATTCTGCATCTTCCTTTTCTACATCAGTGTAGTTACTTTTTTTCTTTAGGTTTGGTCTTTCTAATATTAGTAGGGATGGACTGAATAACATGAGATTTTATTTTAACACATGTGGTATCCAAGAGGTTTTCTTCAAATGACACACCAAGGGAGGAATTTTCCTTATCAGATGGCTTATGGATATTTTTGATTTTGTTGCTCTTAGGTTTAGGGTTCAAACTCTTAGTGAGGGAGTCACTGCTAACTAATTTGAGTTTAACTATGCTTCTGAGAGTCTCTTCAATCTGATGTTCTTCCTTATGGGGATGTGTAAGACACCTACTACTTATAGGAGAGTTTCTAAACACAAACTAATATATGACATAAATAAAACCCTAGTGCATAGGAGGATAATTACCCTTATTTATGCTATTACTTAGGGATGAAAAAAAGAAACATCAATTTTTCACCATGCCTAATGTGATTCAAAATGGGAAAATGATACCTATGAGAAGTGGTAAAATGACACTCAAGCGTAAAGTATTTCATCAAATATAGACAAACCAGAGCATATGGGGGGGAGGGAGGAACGATCATAGCCATCACAAGTCGACAAAATCAAAAGTTTCTTTCCATTCTCAAATAATTTATTCAAATATTTCTTATAAGCTTGAATGCCCTTTCTTTCAACCTTCTCTCCAACACACTCAAGCCTCGTAGCCTGAGTAGTTGGATCTAGCATCATGCAAAATTTAACACTCCCAATGACCACATTTTATTTATGCCAAGAGTTAACAAACTTCATTGAAAGGGCACTATTAAAACCCTTCATCACTTGAATATTAATTAGCCCTACATGTTTAAATTCCTCCCAAATTTCACCATTTCTCATTAACTCCTTGAAGTCTCTTAGCTCCATATTCTTCATAGGACCACCCATGATACAAAATTCCTCAAAGATAATATGGATCTCTTTCATTGTCATAGCCCAGTAGGCCCTCTATGTCTTATAAAATAATAAACAATAAAGGCTTTCTCTTTCTCTTTCTAAACTAGAGTAGAAGCTTCTTGAAGATAAATATGAAAAATCTATGAATTAAATACTTTTTATAATGAAATTTAAGAATAGTGCTCATATACAAGCTACTTGAAAAATATTCTTTTAGATATTTGAAGTGGCAATTTCAATGAGTAAGGGAAATGTAAGGAATGTGGATATCTGTGCCACAACCCTTTTTTTTAAAAAAAGAGTTGTACTCATAATTAATGCAAAAATCATATCACCTCATATGATCATTATTAATCCATCTCACGCCACACCAATTACCAAACCAATTAGGACCCAAATTAGGGATGTCCAGCTCAACATCCATTAACTTACTTTTATCACGTAGATTCCTACCAATAAATCTTTGATATTTGATAGCCACCTGATCAATATTAATTTGATAACATATATTCTCTAAAGTTGAAGCAATATCTTTCCCACCCTTTCCATAGTTACTTTGAACATTATTGTTGCCATAGTAAAATTTAAACACATCAGTTTTTCATGAAAATGGAAAGACCAACACACTTCTCTCTTATACTTTATTTCTTCATTTTGATATTAAAAGGAAAAAGACCCCGCATAGTCAGATTAATAACATTGATCCACATAATCCACCAAAAAATAGATAGTAAAATTAACACTTTTTTCCTTCATTAGAAATAATTTCCATTAACCTTTGAAAGAACATTTCAAAGGTAACATGGTCCCAATCTTGAGCATTGAGGCACAAATTCACCATATAATTTATAGCATAATTCCCGTCTCTAAAACTATAGATGAGTCTAAATTGGCTAAAACAAGACAACATCCTCTTGAAAATATCCATAATGCTAGAAATGTACCAAGGGCATCCAACTTTGTTGTGAAGATGATCCATAATCATTTTGGAATTCCTCCAAAATAACTCTGTCAAAATTAAGATCTTTCAAGTGTTTTATTCTATACCAAGTAGCCATGGATTCAACATGGTTATTAGTCCAAACTCTGAAATTTTTAACAAATTTTTCAATCAAAGTCCCTTTCTAGTCTCTTATAACTCCTAGATAAGTAGAGCCACCCAAGCTCCATTTTGCATAGCCATCCACATTAAATTTCACCCAACCAACCAATGGAGGGATCCAACTAGTAAAGCTCATTTTCAAAATATTAGCCTAGTCTATATTGAGAAATTTTTGGCGTGCATTCCAGATTTGTTTGATTCTCAAGTCATGTAAAGTGGGGAGAACTTTCAATTTCCTAAATGAAGCAACATTAAGGTTTTCTCTAACTTTTTTCTTTATCATCTGGAACAAAGTAGAGTTTGTTGTGTCCTAGTTCCAAAATATTCTATTGTTTCTCTCCTTCAAGACTATCCAAGACTTAAAAGAGAGAATTTAGGCCCAAATATTCTTGAGAATAGAGTGATTTAGCAAGCTAAAACTCCATTGGATAATCAACAATCTCATAGTACTCAGCATGATCCAATCCACTTTAAGGGAAAAGAGGATAAGGTGCCATATCTCTACAATAAGGGGAAATTGATGAAGATATGATCAATAGATTCACTATCATATTTACAGAGGACACGCCTATTAACAACATAAAATCCACACCTATTCAGATTATCCAGCGTGAGTATCCTTCCATGGGCAATGAACTACCAAAAACAAATGACTTTTTGGGATAATATTAGGATTCCATAAATGTCTCCATAGTTCTTAATTTTCTCCATCTTTTCTAAATCGCAATAAGTCAAACTAAAAAAGTAGGATCCTAAAGAATTATATCTCCATATCCACATATCATAATGATCTTGGAAGAAAAGAGTTGAATCTAACAATAGTAAAGAAAAAGATGTCATATCCAAAATTAGTTGATTATTGATAAAGGTGGGGGTATCGGAACTCTGCCAGAGATATCCTATAAAGTCTTTCCAATTAGATCTTCCTTCATTCCAATTAATATAGTTGTCTACATGGATTACAAAACTATTGGTGAGCATTCTTTTAATTTGGGACAAAGAATTAACATCAACCAAAGGTTTACCCTGGTTCCATATATCTTCCCAGAATCTAGCTTTTTTATCTTTCCCTATGATCAATCTGCCACCTTTCTTAAGAACATTATTCCCATTGTCTATACTTTTCTAAAGAAGGGAGCCCACCAAGGGGCTTTATTCATACATTAAGGAATCAATACTTTCATTACCAAGATACTTACCCTTCATTAGAATGGTCCACTCCTTTCTACTTTTTATAAGAAAACATCCTATCTTAGTAATAAGAGCCTTGTTAAACTACCTAATTCTTCTCACTCCCATCCCTTAGCTCTCTTTGGGGTACACACCTTGTCCTATTTAACTAAATTCATTCAAGACTTATCCTTTGCACCTATCCAAGGGAACCTCTTTTGAATTCTCTCAATAACTTCAACAACTGATCCATGGATTTTGTAAAGAGATGTCACATTGAGTCATATTTTTTTTAGTTAGCATAGTAGTGTAGTCACAACTTTTCTTATCTTTATTTCTCATTGAGATATATTTTTTCCTTCACATTATTATGTTCCTACATGATGGTATAGTGCCCTAGATCTATGTTGATTTTTTTTCTTGAACGTATTTTCTACTATGTTTGGACATATTCCTCAAAATAATATTTTTACAGTAAAGCTATTAAAAAGTCTTCATTGCAAGTAAATGGTTATTTGGTATATAAGAGATTTCACACATAATAATTTACATTCCCTTGATACTATACTTGCCTCCCTAGATTTTTTTCGATCTCCATGTCTGGTAATTGTAAGGATGAATTGAAATTATAATAAACTACTTTGTAGCATGTATTACTCATTTGGCATGATCTTGATCTTGGAATGTGTTTACAAGAGCCATTTTTTAAAAGACTCTTTTTAGGACCTTACATACCCATGTAAAACAAGCACAATTTGACCTGAATGAAATTAGTTTTGTGAATCCTTTTGGGATATGACTTGTAAGACACTCAAGATCGACGAACATGTGTTTTTCTCTAAATATTTTTTCCATAATATTTGTATTGGGTGTAATTTTTGTTTCTAAAATACCTCATGTATGGAAAGAATAAGTTGACCTAAACTCATCATTTTTATATTTTTTCTTTTTTCAAAGTTTAAACTATTATCTATATTTTGATTTCATATTATTTATTTTGGAAAAAGGTAAAAAAAAATTGAAGTTATTAAAAAATAAAGAAAACCTATTATACTTTATACCAATTTGAACAACTCAGATTTGCTTGGCAACAATAACATAAATCAACAACATACATATGCAGTTTACTATTCAGATGTAATCAACTTGTAAAAACTTAATAGTAAAACACAACATACACATTCACTCAAGTTGACACCAGTAATTAACGTGGATACCCAATATGGGAAAAACCACCAATAACATGGAATCAAGTTTTCACTCTTCTGAAGTGAGCTCTGTTAGGAGCCAACCCTGTTAAAGGTTACAAAACACATAGCTAAATGTGACCTTGTTAAAGGATTTAATCACCCTGTCAGGAGTGGCCTTGTTAGAGGACTTAGAACATTCCACCTGAATTTCACCTTGCTAAAAGGATTTATACAATGCATGTTAGTTCAACCTGGTTAAAGGATTTTGACTGATATAATGGCTAGAAAGTAATCAGTAGGTGTGATCTGATACATACAACTTACTTTGCAAATCTAGATCCAATTCAGCTCTAATGCTAATTCACTGAGTGGCCTCTATTCTCATTTCAATCTTTGGATTTTCTTGGAAATCCATCAAGCAAACACTTATGCAACTCTCTGCTTCTTTGCTCAACCTTCTCTGCTTAGATCATACCAATCAATCAATTAACTATGCAATCCTCTTGCATAATCATCATAATTCATGAATAACCTCTTTGGGGTTATCTTATACCTCTTCATCTAGGTTAGATAAATATTTTTCCGCTTAATCAAGATAGTAGATCTTAGGTTAGGTCAGATCAAATAGATCTTTCCATAATTACATTTAATTTATTTATCCAAAGCAATCACAAATTAAATCTTTGATCCATGCATCAATTATGGTTACCCATGCATTTAAATAGTGTGGACCAATTGTGTTTATCCTTAATTAACTTTATATATCCCAATAAAATCAATTATGTTGGCCAGAGATCTCAAAACTCAATAAGTACAAAAATACTGCTACTCGGCCAACATTGTGTTCCTTGGCAATTTACTGACACTCGGTCGACTAGAAATTATGCTTGACATACACTGGTTCTCGGTCAACACAAACTTTCTTGGCATAAATTGTTCACAGTAAACTATCATTGAAAGATAAACAACACATTGTTTTGCCAATGTGCCAAATGATCAAGTACCCTTGTGATTTCCCATAACTCAACCATTTCATTTGGTCTTCTTCTTATCATTGTCTTCAAATATTCTTCAACAATCAATAGATGTGGTACTCAAATAGATAGAAATAGTCTTACCAGTTAAGGTTGACATCAATGACAAAACAACAATTGTTTCCATTGTAACTTTCCAACAATCTCCCTCTTTAGCATTGATGGCAACACTTAAACATAAATCAATAATTTTCAACCATAGTTACCATAAAATCCAAAAAATCAGCATGTGTTCCTTGATATGAATAAATCTTCATTAATTTCTTTAGCTTCATTCTGATTCTCATCTTGTAAAAAAATTTCTCCCTCTGTGTCTATGATCAAACTGATGTCTTTATATTTTTGTTCATCTGTAGAATCCCTCTTTCATTAATCTCTCCCTTTTTTACAACAATCTCTTTTTCAGTAATCTCATGATGCCAAAGACGTTGACATCTCCATCATGCAGATTCTTCTGTTCTAAACTTTGTATCATGTTGTTCCTGTCATCTTGCTTATGACTGATCCTCTTTGCTATCTTTTTTCTTTCTTTCATAGCTTTAGGTAGCATCCTAAAGTGTGACTGTTTGTGCATCAATATGTAAAATATTCTGAATATAATATTTGATGCAACAGTTCCATTCTAAACTAATTAGCCTCAGTTAGGGGAATCACCCCTATTTTACCTCATAGATACTCATGAGAATCCTTGGGTAGTGCCTTTGTAAATATGTCTGCTAATGTTCCTTAGTATTCACATATTCCAGTCTCACTTCCTTCTTCTGAACTAGCTCCCTCAAGTAATGATACTTGCTAGCTATATGCTTTGTCTTAGAGTGCATTACATGATTCTTAGAAATATTAATGGCACTTGTGTTGTCAAGATATATGACAACTGGTTTTGTGATCTCCTCTTTCATACCTTTTATTAGTATCTTCAACCACACAATATTAGAACAATTAACTGCTGCTGTCACATACTCGGCTTCAGCTGTAGATTGTGAGGTTCAATTCTATTTCTTGCTTGTCCATGAAACCACTTTCTTTCCTAAAAGAAATGATCCTCCTATGGTGCTCTTTCTATCATCCACATTGCTAGCCCAATCAGAATCAGTATAGACTCTGAGTTCAAACTTATCATTCTTTTTGTAATACACACCATATTCATCTGTTCCTTTCAAATATCTCAGAATTCTTTTTACTCCCATCATATGAGTTTCCTTAAGATTGGAAGAAAATATTGAAAAAATACCAACAACCAGTGCTATATCAAGTAATTGTGCAATCTCTCATACCATGGTCTTGGCGCTTGCTTGCGTTTGCTTCAGTCCATATAGTGACTTGTGTAATTTGCAAACCATGTTCCTCTTATTTGGGTCAACAAATCCATCAGCTTGTTCAATGTAAACTTCTTCTAATATTCCATTAAGAAATGCTAACTTTACATCCATTTTATAAACTTTAAAACCTCTGTAGGCTGCATATGCAAGTAAGGTTCTTACTTCTAATCTTGTAAATGGGGAGAATGTTTCTCCATAATCAATTCCTTCCTCTTGTGCATAACCCTTGTATACAATTATAGCTTTGTTTCTTGTTACCTTTCCATGTTCATTCAGCTTATTTCTGAATACCCACTTAGTACCAATTACATTCTTGTCATTCGGCCTAGGTACAAGTGTTCAAGTATTGTTCTTCTCAATCTGTTTGATGTCTTCATTCATGGCTTATATCCATTCTTCATTGTTTACGACATCTTTTACTATTTTAGGCTCAAAATCACATAACAAGCATGTATCTTCTCTCAACTTACTTCTTGTCATAACTGTAGAATCCTTCGATCCTATAATTTGAACAGATTTATGGTTCCTCCTAACGTACTTTTCTAGAGTAGGTTATTTTTCTGCTTCATATTGATCACTAATGTTCAATTCAAGTTGATTCTGTGACTTGACATCTCCATCAGATAGCTCTCCAATTACCTCTTGTTGCCCAACAATTTCAGTCTGCGACTCGACAAGTGCTAGCTGTTGCTCGACAACCTCTTTCTCAGGTTCAGGTAATGTATTAGAATCTTCCTCATTGAAATAGACAAATGATTTGTAACTCTCAGGTTCCTTTGTGCTTTCAGCTTCATTTCTTTCTGCATACTCATCAATTCTAACATTTGCACTTCCATAATTTTATTAGTGTTAGAATTCAAGCACTTGTATGCTTTACTTTTCATTGAATAACCAAGAAATATGCCTTCCTCACCTTTAGCATCAAGTTTTCCATTTATGTTGTCCTTCAGTATGAAACATTTTCTTCCAAAAACTTTTAAATATCTTACATTAGGTGCATATGCATACCCTAGCTCATAATGTGTAGCATTGGTACCTTTCTTGACTTGTACTCTATTCAAGGTATAGACTCATGTACTTACAGCTTCTCTCCAATATTTATGTGTGACATTTTTCTCCATCATTAGTATTCTGGCACAATCCACGAGAGATCTATTTCTTCTTTCGGCAATACCATTCTGTGGTGGTGTCCTGGGTGTGAAAATCTATCTTTTTATCCCTCGTTCATTGTAGAACCTATTAAAATCATTAGAAATAAACCCGCCTCCTCTGTCAGATCTTAAAAATTTCAGACTTTTAGCTGTTTCCTTTTCAACTTTTGCCAACTACCACCTAAATAATAGGAATGCATCATATTTTTCTTTAAGAAATATAACAGTCATCATTCTTGAGTAATCATCAACAAATAGAATGAAATATCTATCTCCACAATAAATTTTCTCACCAATGGGACCACAAAGGTTAGTATGAACTAATTCCAGTATTTCCTCAGAAGTATGAGTTTTGCTCTTGAAACTAGATTTAGTCATTTTTCCTAATTGGCATTGCTTACACATTGCATTTTTAGGTGTCTTTAACTTAGGCAGCCCTCTAACCTTTTTGATTTTTCTTATGCTTACCAAGTTATCAAAGTTTACATGACACAACCTTTTATGCCATAACCAAACATCATTATATTATGTAAAAAAGCATGTCTCATCAGTTAAATCCAGATAGAACAAATTACCTTTAGTCTTCTCACCACTTCCAACTAGTTCTCTATTGGCATCATAGATCTTTTCTTTCCTGTGATGGGATTCAACTCTGTAACCAGAAGTATTCAGCTATACAACACTTAATAAATTATAGTTAAGATCATCAACCCAATATACATTGTCACATCTGATCTTGTAAGTCAAGTTAATTGATCCTTTCCCTTTAACAAGACATGGTGTATCATTACCAAATTTAACATAACCACCTTTACATTGATCTAAGGTTTCAAATTTATCTTTGTCACCAGTGATGTGATGTGAACAACCACTGTCAATAATCTAACGGTCACCTTTACTCATATAAGAAATTAGTGTAGTTTTCTCATCATCATCAGAATCATCTTTCATAGCAACATACACAACTTCTATATCATTTTCATCAGATTTGTCAGATTCACTGTCAGAAGCATCTTCAACTATATAACAAGATTTGTTACCTTTGTCTTTGTAATCCTTATACTTTCTGAATTCTTGGTCATCCTTTCTATCTTTGTACTTGTTCTCTCTTCTTTCATCTTTTTCATTCTTATCAAGACATCTTGTAGCAATATGACCAACTTTGTTACATGAAAAACAAATGATAGGAAGTTTACCTTTGAATTTTCCTTTTCCTCTAGATAGTCTTTTTTCCACGAGTACTTCAAGTTCTTCCACATCATCATTTGTAGTTTCACTGTCACTATTCACACATTTATTTCCTTTATTTGACTTGTTAAGGACCATCTGGGATCTAAATGAAGATTCAATAGCTTGTGGAGTGTAGTTATCAAAATTTGACATCTCAAATGCAGCGAGTCTTCCTACCAGACCTTCCAAAGTCAAATTATTATTAGGATTACATATCAACTCTTAAATTGCAGAGACTGTAATAGCATATACAAGAAGAAGTGTTCTCAGTACCTTTCTCATAATGGTGTTATCATCAATGGTTCCCTTAGCTCCTCTTATAGCATTTACAAGTTCCTTTATCCTACCATAATATTGAACTATATTTTCTCCTTCTTGCATTTTCAGTTCATCAAACCTACCTCTTAAGCTTTTAGATTTGGCTCTCATAACATCTCTATCTTTTCCATAGATAGTTTCTAGGGCATCCCACATATGCTTCGCATTTGTGCAGTTCTTTATGTCTTCAAAATCATGATAGTTCAGAGATGATGCAACCTCCAACATTGCTTGATTGTTCTCCTACTTTTCTCTTAACTGTGTAGCTGTGGCAGGTGTAGTGGGGGATACATAATCATGTTCAATATAGTGCTTAGCAGAATCACTAATACCAGCCAGATGCAATTTCATCAAACTCTACCATGCAGGGAAGTTATCTTTGTTCAACTTTGGTACCTCCTTTTTATACATCTTGATCTTTTTCTCCAAGTACCTTCAAACTATTTCAAGAGACCAAAGCTTTGATACCAATTGTTAGAATGAATTTAGAATAACTAAGAGGGTGGGTTGAATCAGTTATCCTCATATTCATATAAATTATAGCATAAGCCAACCATTTATTAGATTTGGTAATTTTATCTATGAAACAAAAATGTCCAAACAAGTTGGCTACTGAAATTAGTATATTTTTTATCCAATATTCTATGGGCAGGCTAGGAAAATGAGCCAAAATAAGAAAGATGGAGAAGATCTCCTATAAAGGGTCAATATTGAGAATCGACTTATATAGACATAGACCATTTAATCCAATAAAATAGGGATTATCTAAAATAATTATAGTGTAGTCCTGCAAACTAGAAAATAAGAAAAAGACAAAATTATTCAACATTGAAGTTACCTCAAGGTCACCTAAGAGATTCCATTTTCAAAATAGTCTTGTTCTAATCGAGTTAGTGTTGTGGTAATTACCAAAAAATTATCAAAAATATCTTCATAAATAGACTTTGGAATTCTAACTTGGATTTGATCTTCCATCATCTACCAAATAAAGGAAATTTAGGAACATCAATAGGGTCGATAGTAGGAGGAGAATAGGTGTGCACCTCCTCCACCTGAATAGTCTAAAACATGTGACTATCTTTAACAACTTCAAGGGACACAACCAAACCATTATTATTAGAAAAATTCTTTAAAATATTAGGAGAAGACACACCAAAATCCCCTTTTTGAAGATGAGGGAGAGTTATCCCAGAAACATAGTAAAAAAAACTCTTTACATCATTTTCTAAAGACCTAGATATACCAACAACTAAAACAACACTTTAATCAATTAACACATACTCTTTTCCAACCAAAGTAGAGGGAGGGTGTATTTGTATATATGTAAAGACAAGAACTATATTGGAGGTCAAATCACCTATAGAGAAAGTGAGAAACCTTTTTTTCAATCCAAATACCTCCAATTATTTCAAAAGGGGAGAGATCAAAAGAAAACAAGACAGTAAACATCTCCTTCGTGATCCACCTACAAAATATTATCATCTTTTACATAACCCTCAGACCCATAAGCCAAATTTGGGACATTTGACAAAGAGATATTGGATTATAGATCATCCTCCTGATGAAAATAATTTTTTATTGGATCAACAAGTTCCTCAAGACAAGATCCATCATCAACATTTCCAAAGGCCATGTAGAAATAAAAATATATAGTAGCGAGGGACATAGATATATCTTCCACATTAGAGCTTTTTGAAGCCCCTAGATAGGGGAAAAAACCATTATTCGTTCCTCCCAAGAAATCACCAAAGAAATATCTAAAAAACTGAATACTACCCACATTGCAAACAAAGCCCCATTTTTCACACTCAATCTGCCAAAGAGGGATTCTTCTATAGGATTAAACCTAAGTCCTAGATTCTTGACTAGGGTTGCTGAAAATAGCACCGCCAATGCCTTTGTTGGGATACCCATGCTTCACATCATCCTCACCTATAGATCAAGGGGTTTTAACTCCCTTCTTACGCTTCTTATTCATATGTGATTGCATTCTTTGATTTCTCACAATTATGTGTGTTCCTGAGTTCTTGATTCTCATTCTTGCATTCTTGTCACTCATTGCTCCTTCCATCATAATTTGAATATTAAATATTGATAATGTTTTAGATTTTTGTTTTATGGAGACGTCACTTTGCACATTTTAGCACATATTGGTGTGGTGAAAGGACATGGTTTAATTTGTATGTCCTTTTTTTCTTGGCATATTATCTTCTTCTTGAATTTCCTTATGCTTGTGGATTTGGTATTTTTAATCATTGGTATGGAGAACTTGGAAGTGTTATTTGGATTGGAAATAAGAGAATTATTTTTCATGTTCTTGGATATTTCTTTGACACTATGTGACGAGAGATTTGGGCACATTATTAATGAGAAGAACTAAAGAAGGAATTATTATTGCTTTGATCTTATTTTTTATATTTTACATTACCGATATTGGAGGAGTTCCTAGATATATTTATTCTTAATTATCAAGCTATCCTTTTCATTTCTATATATTGAGAGATTGAAATGGAGACATAATGAGAGTTATCTTTTGTACACAAGTGTTATTGGATTGAAGGTTGAAGGGGAGAAGAAAGGAAGGATTCTATATAATATTTTTTACATGAAGATAATACAAGAATATCCTCTTTAATTGGTGCAACTTCTTTCCAAAATAGCGTTTTATGTGCTTTCTATTTTGTTCCATAGTTTCTGATTTTTGCCTCTTATTTTCTTGTCTCTTGTGATGAGGATTATAATGATTATATTGTTGATTTTAAGTTCATATAAGTTTTTTGTTTAAGCATGCTAAAGGCAATTGATTTCAATATGTTATGGTTCCTACTATTTACCAATATTTATAGGATAGAGTGAATGATTTAAGAATGAATAAAGGTTATATATAAATTAATAATCAGAATAAAATATAGGAATTAAGTTGAAATCCTAAAAACCACATCATGGGTGGTGTGGTGGATTATTTGAAATAAATTATATGACAAGTTACAAATTTATTCTATGAAATAAAGTGGTCATAATAAATAGGATAAGGAAAAAACTACTAATGAAATATTGAAAAAATAAGATAGATAATAAAAAAAGAAGATTAGATCTCAAATGCTAATTTATATGGAGAATAATTTTTAAATGGAAGATTCTAGATTGCATGTAATAAAATGTAAGATTTATTAATTTGTGTAAAGAATTAATGCATTTATTTATTATAATTAATTTAATTAAATAGGTAAAACATTAATCTAATTAAGAGTTAACGTTGATCATATAACAAAATATTGAAATGAAAAATAATTAAAATAAGAACAGTTAAATATTTTTATGGTTGACATGTAATTGTCCATTATTTTGATCATTAATTTTTTTAACTACAATATAGCTTCGAAGCTCTCATATGTGTTGAAAGCTCTAATATGTGTTGAAAGTTTTATAATGATGAAATTCAAACTATTTTCTCCTAAAATTTGTCTAGTTCAAACGTAATTTTGCATAAGATTGACATCATATAATTGAATCCTAAAATACTCTATTTGCGTTAAAAAGAAATTTAATATCAAGGATTCTTAATATTGTCCTTGCATGCATGATTCCAAAGATCATTGACTTGATACTCAAATGGTTTTGTTGATTAAAATTAACAACAATGAGAAATATAAATAATAATAAAACCATGCAAGTGGACAATATTATGAGACTAAAAATTATTTTCCCTTTCAAAAAGTGAAGAATGATTTTTTTTTTTCTTCTTATAATCGCATAGGGAATTAAATGTATATTTAAGATTTTTAAAGATGGTAACTTAGTAACATGTTGAGCTAATATTGTACTAAATCATGACTCATAAGAAAATGGAAATATTAAAATTAAATTTAAATATTTTATAATTTATATTCATTTTTGCACGTTTGATTATTATTATGTTAAGACAGAACTTGAATTCAAATCAAAACAAATAAATAATAAAGAAAGATCCAAAAAATAAATAAATTGAATTAATATATTTTTACATTTGAAACATCCCAAAATAAACAGAAAACCAAATGAAATATAGCGTGGATATGCAGATATCACAATCACAAATATTCGACAAATATCAATCCTTCTTTATTGTGAAAGCTGCAGCAAACAAAAGTGTCTGTAATTCCATATACCACATCATAGCACACGAAAACAAAATCACTCTTTAACCAACTTCTATATATGGTGGGAATCCAAATACATAAGTAAGGTCCATGATAGAGGGTGATGGCGTACATGTTATATTGCAGAGCAACATGCAAGATATCCAGACTAAAATCAACTCTTACTTATTCAGAGTGGGAGCTCATACAGAAATCTAAAATGCATATAATACGACGACGATGATGGAGGTGCTAGGACTGACTTAATACGACATAGTAGTACTAATGGGTAGTGGGAGTTAATTTATGGGCTGCATTGGCCTGGGACGATATTTTTGTTATCATCCAATTTAACATCCTTCTGGCCAGTGTAAGCTTGAGCAGAAGATAGAGGGTAGCCAGTGGGTCCATCCATGGATGCTCGGCGTTCAGGGCCATAGTAAAACACACCAGAGCATGAAACAACTATTCCGGGCACCCCTCTCTCATATGCTCTTTTTATGTCGTCTGAGTCTGCCCTCTGCTGTGTTTTGCCGGCTAATGGATGGGTATGAAAGTCTGCCACCAGTTTGTAATGATCGCTGCTCAGTACAGCGTCCTTCTCCGGATTGTCCAGCTGAATATCTCCATCTGCACCTGCAAAATCCATTTCACTGTAAATTCGAAGACATGGAACATTATAGTTATATGATAAAATGAAATAACTATGAAATACAAACCCTGGGGAGAGCGGTCTTTTGAGGCGTGCTGGACAAGGATATATTTGTGGTCGTCGGGAGAGTTGGAATCGGCGTAAATCCACCCTCCTCTCACTTGGGTTGATTTGGGGTTCTGAACAAAACTTTCCTTCCACGCGGTCCGCAGTGCTTCTTGGACATCGTTGTCTGCTAGGATATCTGTGACCTTCGGAGCGTTTGTATTTGCGGCTAAAGCAATATTGAAGATACACAGGGCAGCAAATAATGAAAAAGCGCACGTCCAGGCATGATGAAATTCAAAATATTCAAAAACTGTGTTGTGTGTATAAAATGAGAAGATGTGGCAAGTATTTATAGAGAAGATGAACCAAGTGTTGATAATGGAGTTCTGCGGCTTCTAGTGCAAGGTGACTCAGAATCAACAATTGCTCCATGATTCAAAGTAATACAAGGTGGAAATAAGATGTAAAACGACATGTGGATCCCAAAGTTGTGTGTCGACATTAATCACTACAAAATGCAGATAGAATGAATTTCAAGCTGGTTGGATGTGGTTGGATCCTCATCATTTCATGAGATAAAACACCTAGCAAACAGTTTCACTGACTCTGTTTGTATAATGACAGGTTAATAATTAAAAATAATAATTGAGAATCCAATCAAATCAAAATGTAAATGCGCTGTTTAAGATTGGCAGTGCTACTCGAGTCATGTAAGACCCTTTTTTGGTCTCCTCTTCATATTTTTAATATGAATTTAGGAGATATTCTGTTGTGATAATTAACTATTGCACGATCGTCCGAATTATCAGATATAGGTTTGTCGATTGAATATATTTTGTCCGTTAATTAATGAATTATACTAAATGTATGGTGTCTTGTCGTTTTTATTTAATTGTGGTTTTTACGTTTTTTCTTAAACTATCTAATTTTATTAGACAAATCTATTTGTAATATGCCGTTATATCTGAACTGTAAACATATGGGATAGATACAGTAAGTTATATTTGGATATAACTGGAGTTTAATTTTAATGATAAAATTTTACGTGGAATAGGATTCATTTCGTCAGATAGTAAAGGAAGTAAATGGTATATAGATCGTACTATATTCGCAAAAGCTTAGATATGCGTGAATGTCATAAATTAAAGATAGTTATCGGTGTGCTTGGCATAGGCTAGAAGTTGAGTGGCTCTATGGTTTTATGGGTCTATGGTTTTATGGGTAAGGTATCTTGTTTCTTGCATTTTCATTTGAAGGCCCATCCATTTTCATGACTTTTATTTTCTTCAACTATTGCCTCAGGATTACCTAATACAAGAATTTTATACTAGATCCCAAAATGAAAATGTGTTTTCTAACTATCAAAGATACCGTCCCCATATATTAATGGCATTCCAAAGTGGCGCATAGCATTGTGATCAGTCCTTCCGGAGTAATGAAGTACTTGAGTGTTTCCATCTACAAAGTAAAAAATCATTCTTAATGAATTTCAGGAAATGTCCTTTGACTCCTTGTAAGACTGATGGTTCATGAAGTAGAGGGTATAGAATCTAGGGGTTCATGAAGCAGAAGGTATAGAATCGAGGGTTAGACTTCCTTGCCCTTTACAAGCTCAAGGATTTCAAAAGTGTTGGAAGTGGTAACTTTACTATTTTTATCTTTAAAATGTAGGAATTTTACAAATCATTATTTCTTTATTGGTTCTTTCCATGAATACTTTCTCTTGACTTATTTCTTTGAGGAGAGGAGGTTGGATTTTAACTCTCCTTAGAATATGTCTCTTTTATGTTTGGGGCTTCAATATTGTTACTAGTTGGTATTGAAAGCTTAGAAACTAAGATAGATGATAATTTCTTTGATTCTAGTCCATCAATTCTTGCTAACTTGTCCAATGAACATGAGTTCTTGGGAGCAACTGGCAAGGAGTTTGTAGTTGCATGGTTCAAATCTTCCTTCATTGTTGTAATTCCCTAGCTTTAATACCATAGAAAGTTTGTATTTAATATGTATACCTATATATTATGTGCACCATGTTCAATGATAGATGGTTAATACATTGAAAGGAATTTCAAGCTTTATTGTAATGCACCTAAAATTAGAAATCTGATGATACATAAAAAAATTCCTGAAGTACAAACTGAAGCATCTGAAATACATGTTTTTAATCTTCTTTATTGTTTTTTTTTTAAAAATTGTCGACCTTTGAAATTTTAACATATGCTCACCCAGTCTAAAAAAAATGATACAACTATACTATAATTTTAAATTAAACATATAAGCCATTTGAGGTGTAACTCGCAACTCCTCTTGGTCATGGATAATATCCTTATTTTACTTGAGAAAGGGAAGTCCTTAGACTCCTCCCCAGTAATATCCAAGTCTAAAACATATTTTATTTATAGTTTTCAGGCCTTTATTTATGCACGATTAGCCTAAGATTCTTTTTCCCACCTATAGGGTCAGTATATGTAGTTGGCATTTCCTTAATGAATGTAAAAATAATGGTAACTAACTCAAAACTACTAATGTTTAGTTATGAATTACTAATTTATTCATGCAAGATTGATAGTGACTATTGGTTATAGACTTCTTGATCGCATAACTGGCATCTAACTAGTTTTTTAGTAATTTATGTCTATAATATTGGCACCATAACTATGGTATTTATAAAAACCAACAAGTAAATGATATATATGAAATATTTTACATTTTTTTGTACTATCATATTTATACACCGCTGATTTATTCTTACAATATAAAACTATACTAATGCTAAACAAAAAGAGATCAAACTTAGCATCATAATGCACTTGCATCAAAATAATTATTAGTTTGTTTTTTATATTAGCAGCAGCAAAAGGGCGCTGACCCAAGGTACATAAAGCTAACAGGACAAACTTAATTGCATATTAAATTAGCACCGTCAGCAGTAGATAAGAAAGTATACTATCTACCTCTATCAAAAACCACAACAAAAAAGTTAAACCAGCAGCGGTAAGTGTCCCACAAATTAACAGTATCAGAGTTAGACAGCCAAAAAGAAATACAAAGCCACGTAGGGATATTTGACATGATTAAAGTCTTAATCTTAAAATAGAAATGACTGGTCAAAATATGGGCCATGGGGTCTGCAGTGTGACAGCACCCCAACGTGCACTTCATCTTAAGCTAGATCCCTTCCCATCCCATAAGCACTTCGACAGTAGTAGGTCCGACCACTCTTCATTGAGGAACTTAAAGATTTCTTTGTTTCCATCCATCAATCCTTCTTAGCCAAGGCTTGTTCATTCAATAGGTAGAGGGTTGTGGAGGAGGTGTGCATGAATTTAAGAGAAAATTTACTAACATCCACTAGCCTCCTATTGGTGTTAGTCAAGTCCCCATTTAGTTTGGCTACTGAGTTCTCTAGATTAACCATCTGGAATTTAATTTTTCCCACCAGGCCCAAGCCCACAGCAGACTTTGGGTCCTCAGTCCTGTTATCCAAGCTAGAAATGTCCTTACCCACATTAGATACATTGTCCTATTTATCAATTTTACCCTCTTCCTGGTTAGTATTAGACTTATTGTCCTCCCCGCTAGGGGACTCAATTGAAACATCCTCTTTATCAAAGAGATCCTTCATAGCTCATTTCCCTTTTTCTTTGGCAAGCTGAGAAGACTGGCAGGTACTGGTGGGCTGAGGGTCAACATTTAGGGGGCAGTCTAGGTTAATATAGATCTTTTTTCCCTTTTTAGTAGGCTGGGGAGAGTCCTCCAGGGTCAGGTCATGCTTACTGCCTGTACAGGGAGTAGAGGTCAGGCGGATACCAGAGGAATTAGGGCTAAGCACAGTGGTAGAACCACCAATGGAGTCTGAAGGTGAGGGAATGCCTTGGTTTAGGGAGACTGACGGGGACAAATTTTGTTGAGCCAGTTGGGTAATTTCCACAATGGGCGGAGGGCAGAGAGCCTTGTGGAAGTGGTAGATCCTAAAGGTAAGCCCTTGATGTAGGAAAATGATTTTTTTTCCTAGGGAGATGGCCTCATTTACGGTCGTCACCGTATTCTCAAGAGAATGTAGAAGGTAAAAAGGCATGGAAATTAACAATTTATGCCTAAGATGATTAAGAAAGGGAATGTGATAGTTGTAGAATGTACCAAACCTGCCCTCCAAGGTGAAATATTTCATTAGGAGCTTACACATCTTCGGCCAAAATTCTGGGAGATCCACCATGCTATAACCCCAATTCTTAGACATCGGTTTATCGTCATTTGCAAAGAACTAGTCGAACTCTATTTTGGCCTGGGTTTTGGTGGTTTTCTTCCACTTTCTTCCCATGGTTGCCATGCCTGTGGCTTTACTAATCACCTCCTCATTGATCTGAAAGGTGATACCATTAATAGTAACTCTTCTCTCGCACCATATTTTGACAAACTAGCGAGAAATCATCTCATCATGCCCGGCCAAACATTTCATGAAAGGCATAATCCCACCTTCTTTACAGCAATACATTACCATTGGGTCGAAGGTGAATTCTTCTTCGATTCTGTCAGGTTCAGTCCTGTGGTGGTCCCCCCTAATATTTGAAAAGTAGTTCTGAGTAGTCTTCACCCAGGATTTCTAGACCCAGAGAGAGTTGAAACCCTTCTCAGCAAAAAACCATAAAAAATTAGAGCAAGAAAAATAGCTAAGCCGTTGCGTGAAGTGGAAAAAAATTGGGTAATAAACGACCTTTAAGAATCTATCTTTTCACGTACAAAATGTACTAAAATAATTGTCTTTAGGCACAAAATCTCCACTAAGGCTTCCACCGAGGCTAACACGTGTGAGCGGCATTGTAATCCATCATTACAATAAAAATAATCTTCGCCATATCCTTTAATAATCATCCTAAATCTCTGATGGCATAAAAATACATTATGACACTTTATGAAGGGGGTGACACAAGCAATCCACCTTCTCTGCCAAAAAGAGATCCAACTATCCGCGGCCACATGGCCCTTCCCAATGCGAAAACAAGGCAAGCACAAATGGATATTGCTCTAGGGTCTGCCTTTTAGTGCTCAATTCTGAATTTTATTTTTAAACATCATGATTATTGTTGTTACTTCTGCTCATTTCCCACCTAGGCAAGTCTTGAGTGATTTTTGGTAGTTGATTAGCAGTGCGCCAACAACGTAAGCCATCCGTCTGCAATCCCATGGATGCCATGGAATCGGTGAAAGAATTCCCTTCCCTCTAAGTGTGCTTTATGGTGGACTGAATAAAGCAAAGCATTGTCCCCCAGATATCTGACAAAATAGGGTCGACCCACTATCCAGCCAAGGAGTAACCACCAGCAACCTCAATAATGACCTTGGAGTCCCCCTCAATTTCAATCCTGGTGCAACTGCAGTTTAGGAAAAAATTTAATCCCCATAGGAGTGTCATAGACTCAGCCTCATTAATTGAGTGGTCAATAAGGGGGCCAACATAAGCGGCAATCAGTCTCCCCCATTGATCTCTTATAATGCCCCCTCCTGCCTGTCTTGCACCCCAGGAAGCCCAATCAAAATTGAGTTTGTACCAGTTGTCCTTGGGAGGGGCCCAAACAGTAGCCTTTCTGGCTCTAAGTTTTGAGCTGTCAAATTTGTCAAACCCCTTGCCAAGGCCCCAGACCTTGGAAATCTTCCAATCAAAATTAGTGGGAGGGGTGAAAGAAGGGCTTTTCCATCTCCCCGCCATTAGGTTATCTTGTATGAGATTAAAGCTAGTATAGAAGACCTCCTTAGGACTGAGTTTAGTCTCTCTGAAGATCCTATTGTTGTGTTCCTTCCAGATGACCCAGCAAAAAATTGGCGGGATTTGATTCTAGAGGAGTTTGGTCAACGGGTGCTAAGAGGATGATTTCCATTCAAGGAGAGTGTCTAGGATGCTACAGTTAGACACCCATGGGAGGTTGAGTCTTGAGAGAATCTCCTACCAAACCCTAGCAGTAAATTTGCAGTGGAGCATGATATGATTAGAGCTTTCCACATCTTTCTTGCAAAGGCAACAATAGTTGGCAAGGCTAAACCCGTGTTTACCAAGGTTGTCGAGCGTGAGCATTTTCCCATGGAGGGTAGTTCACTTGAAAAAGCTGACTTTGGGGATTAATTGAGGCTACCAGACCTTCCTCCAAAATGAAACATCAACGCATTCATTGATAAGCAGACCATAAGCCGATTTGACAGAGAATCTGCCATGTTGAGTGTGTCTCCAAAGCAATCTATCAGGTCTGTCAACCAAAGGGATGCAGATCAAAAGTAGCAGTTCCCTGATTTAGCAGCAAGGATGGTCAGGTCCGGTCTGAAATGGAGGTGTGGGAGGAGATCAATCCACTTTCCATTGGATATAAAGTTGGAATCCTGGGAAACAATAGCAAGGGACAAGACATTCTTTATCTAAGAGAAATGGGAGTTCCCAAGAATGGGATCAGGCAGCCAGGGGTTATCCCAAAATTTTATGTCTTTCCCATTGCCCAATGACTAAATGGCTCCTTTTTCTATAATACTCCTGCATTTGAGAATGTTGTTCCAGATTTTAGAGCCCCCCGGGTGGCGAGGCACCATAAAGAGTTTACAGAAGCGACCCCCATCCAACTACTTAGCTTCCATGATTCTGCACCAGTCAGCATTTCCATGTATCATGGTCCAAGCAACCTTGGAGGGAAGGGCTCTATTGAGTTTGTGAATTTTCCTTAAACCCATCCCCCCTAAGGTTTTAGGGAGACAAACGATATCCCAGGAGACCAGCTAGAGGCATTTCTTCTCCTTCGATCCCAACCCGAGGAAGGTGCATTGGATCTTTTCCATCTTGTCAGCCATGAAGCTAGAGATTTTAAGAATAGACAAAAAATAGATTGGAATTCCCTAGAGAGAAGAAGCAAGGAGTTGAATCTTACCAGGATTGCTGAGGAGTTTACCTTTCCAGCCCGCCAGTTTCTTCTAGGTTCTTTGAAGGATAAAATTCTAGAAATTGTTCTTCACATCTTTGATTGTTAGTGGGAGGCCAAGATAAGTGGCTGGATGTTTGTTATCCTGGCAACCCAAAATATTCATTATCTTTTTCTAGACCAGATCCTTAGTGTTAAAGAAGAACATACGACTTTTGTGATAGTCGATATGCTGACCTGAGGCTGTTGCATAATTGTCCAAAATTTTCTTCCACTTAGCTACTTCTCTAACCGAGGGGGCTCCAAAGAAGGTATAATTGACAAACTATTGAAGGATAGCAGGTTGCAGAGTGTTGGCCAACTTAATCCCCATGATTTCTCTGGTTTAGACCATATCCATCATATTCTAGCCCAGAACTTCGGCAAGGAGAATGAAGAGGTAGGGGGATAGGGGGTCCCCTTGGTGGAGCCCTTTACCATGGTAAAATTTGGTTCTAGGTTTACCATTGAATAACATAGAGAACCTCACAGTCTCCAAGCAACACTTAATAAGGTCTATAAATTGTTTCACAAAGCCGAAAGCAGCCAAGACTTTGTAGAGAAAAGTCCAATGGACTTTGTCGTAAGATTTAGAGACATCCAGCTTGAGGGCCATCCCAGCCACTCTGCTATGGTCAATGGAGTGGATGATTTCATGGGTGGTGATGGCCGCATCCATAATTTTTCTACCAGGGACAAAACCTTTCTAATTGGTGCTAATGATTTTGTTAAGTAGGGATTTGATTTAGTTAACCATGATTTTGGAAAAGACCTTATACAAAGTCTTGCAGGGGCTTATGGTTTGAAGTCCTCAATGACTTTTGGCTCCGCGCTCTTGGGGACCATAGCAATAAAAGTGTTGTTGAGTTTCTTTAAGAGTTTTTTTGCATCTGATGAAATCCTGGGCAGCATGAATGACATCATAACTAACAATATCCCAATACTCTTGGAAGAAAGCAGGGGGAAAACCATCTAGACCAGGGGATTTATAGAATCCCATGGAGAATACCACCTTATGAACCTCCACATCCAAAACCCTCGACAAGAGCATGTCATTATCCTCAATCATGATGTCCTTGGGGAGTTGTGCAATGAGATTTTCCTGAAGAGAAACCGAGTCCCCAGGGAACAAATTGGTGAAAGCACTGGAGAAGTAATATGTGGCTAGCCCTCCAAGTTGGATAGGATCTAAAATCTCCACTCCCCCAAGGTTTTGGAGTTTAATGATGGAGTTTATTTTTTTATGCTTACAGTTTGATTGATAGAAGAAAGCAATGTTACGATCCCCCTCCTTCAGTCACTGGACCCTGGATATTTGCGATATGATCTTATTAGTTTGTTAAATTCAATATGTTATCCTTTTATTTTTGTTAATAAAATTATTTTTGTAAAAGGTTATTCCATAATTCTAAATAGACATTTCGTCTAACCCAAAATAGTTTCC
>MU228417.1:415748-440049 GCA_018584345.1 Thuja plicata | reverse complement strand
CTGAGTCTGCAGAGTATCCACCTTAGTAGCAATGGAGTGATACTTAAGGTGTAAATTCTTGATCTCCTGGAGCACCCATTTCATTAATCAAAAATAGTACATAGATGTGGCTTTGGCATTTTGGAGAACACCAAAAGGAGGATCAATCTTATCGTCCATGTCATCCTTAAGTAATTGAACATTTCTTTCCTGTAGGTCAACAGTCTTGATAAAAGGAATTTTTTGAGAGTTACCAGGGACATTTTCTATGTCCTTCTCAAGTGAAGTTGACTCCTTGATAGGGGAAATGTTCTCCACCTATATATCTTCCTTCTGAGTTTCTTGATCACAACCCATAACCACTTCAAGCTTCGGCAAGATCGGTACATCATGGTCCTTAGAACTATCATATTCAACCAAAATAGGCACTTTCCTGACCTTCCTCATCCTCCTTCTTATCCTGTCTATTTTTCCTACAATCCAAACTTTTATCTTTGTCCATAGAGCCCATCACTTCCTCATCTATGTTATCATTCTCCTCCGAAACTGAGTTTGAAACCAGGGAAGCAGAGTAACTATCTTCCTCTGTAGAGTCAGCCATATTGTCATAGCCTTCCACACTATCTACAGAGGTATCCATATCCATGGTAGTCTCCTTCTCCTTCTTAAGTTTTTTTCATGTGGAACTCTTGTCTTTCTCATTCCCATCCCTAATTCTCTTTTTGCCCGAACCAAATTTGGACGGGGAAAGGATAGGGCTAGCCCTAGCCCTCTTCTTAATATGTTCTACAATTCAAAGGATCAACCCTTCATGTAGAATGGGTTTCTTCTCCTTTTTCTTGTATTGGACAATGCTAGAGTAGAGAGATTTTAAAATAATGAAAGGCAGAGAGACCCTAATTTTATGCCAAAAATGACAAAGCAAAAAAAAGTGGTAAGAATAGGCTCTTTTAAACCTACTGTCCAGGGTGACATAGTCCATGATCACCACCATGATAGTATCCCAAATTTCTTTGAATGAATCCACATCATAGCATCCCCCAGACTCTTTAACAAGGCTTTTTTTCTCCTCCTTACTCTTGGGAAAGCATCGAATTGCCTTTTGAGAAACCTTACTGTCCCGGAAGAACTTTATGCCCTTTGTGCTGATCCCCAGAGATCTTTGCTATAAAATCCTCTATGATATTAATAGTAATTCTTGCTATGGTCACCGCCCCATTTTTCCAGGAATCCACAAATAATTTATTAGCACTGTCTTTAGCCCCATGCAATCTTTCCATGTAAGTAGTAAGACCACCCTAGTGTAAACAAAAGTTAAGATGCAACAAATGACTATATGTAGAGATATAGAAAGAGTTTCCTTCAATGACATGCCTACTATAATCTTCTAGACATTATGGTAATTTATTACTTATATTCTAATCTTCACTCTATTGTGAGCATTTTTGGAACTTGTTTACATTTGTTTTAGTTTTTTCTTAAGATGGCAAGGAAAGGGCCTTGAACCGAGATACCAAAAATCACATTACAAAATAAACCAGGGAACCAATCTTTGGGCCATTATAGGAAGAAGACATAGAGCCATCAGAGAAAAAAATTAATAAAAAAACATATTAATAGTTCTACCAACTAACTCTAAACTATTAATAGCACTATACTTGTCTATACCAAGTATCTACCTCAACTGATGGGACCAATAAAACCCCTTCTGCCTAAGAGCAGAAAATGCACAATTCTAGTTATAGTTGTCGCAGAAAAAAAATATCACAAAGTTTAACCATAAGAACCAAAGACATACCAACAAATATCCAGCTTTAGTATGACAAAAATAAACAAAAGTTCATTTAGAACTAGAGATAACCTCATGGACCTTTGAGAGGTGGTTGAGATCCTTCTTCTAGTCATGTGCATCAACGTCCTTTGGTTCCTCTTAATATTTATCATCTTGTTTCCTCTTGTTGGTGCTTTTTCTCATTCTACTCTTTCCCATAGCCACTCCAAACAAATCCTTTATCATTATACTATTCACTAACCCACATAAAGAAGATATAACAATATTGAATTCTACTTTAGAAACAACAGGAGGAATATAATATTCCAATGCGTAAAATATATTATGGAGGTCCTCAATCTAAATCGTCATGGTATTATCCCTTTCACATTATAGGTTGGGGGCAGGGGACTCTTTTTTCATACCATATTCCTTTGGAATAACAAGGAAGGTACATGTTGTCTTCACCATTTCAACATCCTCCAAATTGACAGTGATATCTGGGGATTGATCTTCCTTAATATCATCCATCTATTTAGTCTCCTTATCATAGTCCTCATCATCTGATCTATTTGTACCTTCACTCCTCACATTCATACTCTTAGTCAATTTTAGGGACCACCTCCTCAAATTTTTTCCCATTTAATATCCTTCCTATTCCGCATCTTCTTTTTCTACATCAATGTAGTTACTTTTTTTCTTTAGGTTTTGTCTTTCTAATATTAGTAGGGATGAAATTCTTAACATGAGATTTTATTTTAACACATGTGGTATCCAAGAGGTTTTCTTCAAATGACACACCAAGGGAGGGATTTTCCTTATTAGATGGCTTATGGATTTTACTTATTTTGTTGCTCTTAGGTTTAGGGTTCAAAGTCTTAGTGAGGGAGTCACTGCTAACTAGGTTGAGTTTAACTATGCTTCTGAGAGTTTCTTCAATATGATGTTCTTCCTTATGGGGATACGTAAGACACCTACTACTTATAGGAGAGCTTCTAAACACAAACTAATATATGACATAAATAAAACCCTAGTGCATAGGAGGATAATTACCCTTATTTATGCTATTACTCGGGGATGAAAAAAAGAAACATCATTTTTTCACCATGCCTAAAGTGATTCAAAATGGGAAACTGATACCTATAAGAAGTGGTAAAATGACCCTCAAGTGTAAAGTATTTCATCAAATATAGACAAACTGTTGACGGGGTTTTGCTGACGGGTCCACCAACAGTCATAAGTTGTCACCGGGTTCTGGGGATACCAGCCAACTTCGCCTGTAAAGGTTGTCTGGGGGAATTATATTCCCCAGGCCTTTAAGCACCTAGGTGTCAGATCATGACGGCGTGGGGCTCGGTTGGGAGAGGTGACTATTTTCGAGGGGGATAGATGGTTTCTTCAACTCAATACCTCCAGAGATTCAATACAGTAAGGTTTCCCCTAGCATTCTACACTTAGCGAATAAAATGAAAAAAGATCCTGCAGGGTTAGAAACACTTCATCTAACTATAGTCATGTTTAAACATTCAAAACATCAATAATACTCTGATAGACTACACTAAATACCGATGAAATACATAACCATCAGCTAGCATTTTACCAGTAGCGGGAGAAAAGAGGTCATTAATCTATTTAACATATTAGAGTAGAAGACATAAAGAACATAAAACATAAAATACCATTAACTCAAAAGCAGGAATGCCAACAACATCATTGCCGAGAATTCTTCCTCCTTTATTAATGTTCCTTCCAGCAAGCCCTGGTGCGTGATACAATGGTGGCTCCAGGGGAGCATATGACTATGAAAATAGAAATATGGAGCATTGAGCTCTGCACTTAAAATGAGGAATCACTTTGCTATTACTATGGACAACAAAATCATCAATTTTTCCGAACCTTGGAAATGGGCCGATTTGGCTATTTATACAATTCTTTTCTAACCCTAACCCTATTTTACATCATGCTTTAATAAAATACAATATCCGGGGGCCGGTACTACCTGCGCCACCCTACAAAGACTTGGAGACAGAATAGGTCTGCCATGTTAGAAGAATAAGACAAGAATATACATCAGAAGAATCAGCCTCGAGAAGAGAGCCAGAAAGGTGAAAGAAGAAAGTAGGTCCCCCAGGGATCGAGGCTACATGCCTCACAAATGGGAAATGCGGTGCCCTATCTCCAATGCACCAGATGTACCTCTAAATGGCGCCTTGAGAAGACCATCTTGTCAGAAACCCAACCACTGAGTCGACGCCTCTTTGATGTATCCAACTACCCTCTGACAGCCTTTATTAACTACTTTTGAAAGTGACCGGTCGGCCTCGGGGACTGGGACACGGATCACTTTGAAAGAATACAAAATTTTTGGATCTGGAACTCCGAGATCTAGGAACTTATGCTCCCAAAATAATAAAGAATGCCCAATGCTTGAATTCTCCCCGGCCTCTGGAGAAAGCTCGAGGTTGCTTATTATCATTGAAAGCCTGGAGGAGGTGGAAAATGACATCTTCATCTATCTCTTTCAAGTTGGCCCTTCGGTATTTGGCAACTTCAACTTGTTCCCCCAGGTCTGGAACATTTTCTTTAAATTCATCTGCCATTCTTGCTGCATCATGACCACTAAGTATCATGCGGGTTAACTTTTCCATCTGAGCCCCATCTATCCCCTCTGGAGATTGATACTGGGACTTCATTAGTTCATCAAAACTCCCAAAACTGAATCTTCGAGGGTACATGTATCTGTGCTAAGGAGATCAGCCCCGGAAGTCTTTATTATGAAAGACTTGTATAAATTGGAAGAATATTTTACAGCATTTACCTTATCCTGTAGAGACCCTACCAATTGCTTGATTACCTCCAATGTGAGGTCAAGTCTGGAGTGCTAGGTTCTCACAAAATCAAATGATTCATCACCTAGAATTCCAGATTCTGAAACCATATCCTCTCCCAAGGTAAGGAGTTCTTTGAGCTCCACCTTCCATGCTTGGTAATTCTTGACATCACCCTCCCACAGCTCAATAAGAGTTTTTTCTTGATGAATGACCTGTCGGGCCGTGTATAAATCTGGGAGGGTGGACACCAGGAAATGCTGGGTGTTTCCTATTTGCAGGGAAACCCACTCGTTCACTGCCTGGGCTTTCTTTTTCATTACTCGTAGGGAGTCTATGTCACTCTGTGGTAGATCTTCTGAGGTGGAGGCCTCTGGAGGGGTGGCATTGATGGGTCGAGCCATCTCAGTGAGCAACCCCATAAGGTTTGCATTCTTTTCCTTTTCAGCTTTGAGCCTCTGGGCCTCTTTCTCATATTGGGCTTCTACCGCCCTTGCTGCCTCCTTCAACAAGTCTACCTCACCTTGCTTTCCCCCTTTACCTAGTGATACCTTTGTAACATTATAGTCTTCGGGCTCTGTGGTTGCTTCATCAGCGTTTGGGGGAGGTGTTGCCACAACGACAACTATTTCTCCACCCATCCCAGTTCGAAGGGTGTGAACTATCCAGGCTTTCTTGGCCTTTGGTGAGGCCTAAACCTGGGCCATCATTTCAGCCAGGGAGAGAGGAATCACAAGAGCGGACTAAGATTTTCTTTTCATTCTCTCTACCAGCCAATGAGGTGGTAGGGGTGGCCTTCCTACCATAATTTGTTCCCTTAACTCTTTCCCAGTGTTTTGTGGCTATGGACCTCATCTGTCCCTCTCCCTGCCTCAACTTCTTTTGCAGCAAAATTTTCTTCAACCTCCATCTTCTCAGCCTTGTCCTCTGTGTCTATTACTGGGTTTGGACTCTAGTAGGCTTCCTCAGGGATTTCTTCTTCAACCTGCTCTTCTTGCTGTTCTTCTTCTGCCGGGGCCTCTTCCTCTATTGGCACCTCTTTCTGCAATAGGGGAGGTGTCGGGCCAAGATTTAGAGTTTGGGCTGCTGTGATCACCTGCCCAAAGGTTGATCCCGGGAGTGGCCCTTGGAACGTGGTGGCTGGGGTTACAGTTATTGTCGAAGGTCCGGTTCCCCCAGCGGATGCCATTTGTTCACCTTATTTTTGTTGGTCCACTCCCGGACCTTGCATCGCTTCAGCCCCGAAGATAATCTCTAGCTCTAGCTCTTTCTCTTCCACCTCCTCTTGTCCCTGTGCAGGCTCCTGTTCAATATCTTCTTGATCTGCAACTTCTTGTTCTGTCCCCAGGAGCTTTGTCTCTGCTTGTGTATTGTCTCCCTGTGAATTTTTGAACTCGTCGATTGCAAATACATCAAATTCTTCCTAGGGTGGGGGACTAGCTGGGACCTCTGCAGGCTTTATTTCCTTCTCCAGTTTTGGGGAACTGGAAGAAAGGATCTCTACTTGTTGGGGTCGGGATGCTTCTGGCTCCAGCTCTTCCTTGGTCTTTTTGATGAGCTTTTTCTTTCGCTGGGTAACCAGAGGTGGCCCCGCATCCCTTATTGCTACCACCTCCAGGGGATCCACCCCTGTTGCCTTTACCATTAAGGCTGCCAATGACAGGGAGGAGGAGGGATGAAGTGGTCTGGCCATGAGTGGTGGAGTGGCCAGCCGTGTTATTAATTGCTCCCTTATTTGTTGGGAGGCTGCCACCGATTATTTTATTTTCTCTGTGATAGGGAATTCTTGCGCAGGAGGGGTCGTGTCTATCCTTTATCCCTTATTTGCTCCTTGCATAGAAGTCCCGGCCCCTGGGGTCAATTTGGGTATCGGCTGTGGGGTCAACTTTGGCGTCGGTTGGGCTGCTCGTTGGGTACTCCCGGGGCACACCTTCTTAAAATAGGCGTGGCTTCACTCGACCACCTCTCAAGTGAATTCTTCAATAGTGGGCCCTTCCTGGGTGGCCCAGTTCACTGGTGGAAGGGCCTTTTTATCCATCCCCTTTGCCTTGTACTGGGGATCGATAGTGGGGGCAGAGTCTGAGAAGTCTGTCGAGAACCTCTGGAGCTTTAATTTCTGCATCATGCCAGCCATCATTCTGACATAGTGCCAGCTCCATACCTCCACATCATCTTGGCAGTCTTCCCAGAAGTCCTCCATGTGGATATGATGGGGCTCTGAAGCCCGGGGCAGTGCCATTGCAATCGTGCCATGCGGATCAAAATTTTTCCGCGCTAGATAAAATTCTTGTAAGTTATAACTTTTTAGCTCACTGTCCACCTCCTTTGCGACGGCTAGACTGCATGTGTAATTCCTGCAGGTCATTGGGAATGGGATGTTAGGTATCTTTTTAAGGGGAAAGAGGGCATGCACCTCCATTATTTTCCTATAATACTCTAATAGCATGATCTTGTCCCCACAGTGTTTGGGCAACAAGTAGGGTTTCCCGGAGAAGCCGGTGACCCTAATGTATGTGTGCTATTGGAATTGAATATAGTAATGTCCATAACTATGGACCAATTTCATCACCTCATAAGACAGGCGATATTCGGCGTCCCGGGTGGGGGTAAGTAGATGATAGTAAATGAATGCGTTGTTTACCTGGCAGAAACCTGGAAAGCTGGCCTCCCATTGAACTTGTGGGAAATGGTCCCATGGTGCCTTTTGTCCCAGGCCAATCTTGAGCACGCCATCTGTAAGTAGGCTGTGGGAATGAGGCCTCTACTGTGCTAGGGCCTAGAAAACATAAGAAGACATGTAGAACTTCTTCTTCCTGTTCAACTGCTAGAACTGGGAGTCGACGTAGTTAGAGATTATTGTGGCCTAGTTGAAGTATTCTCCCTTGGTGGATATGCCAAGGAGGAAATAGTACATCCATCGAGCAAACTCTTGGGTGAAGGGCTGCCCAAAGACCCGGGCCAATGCTATCATCCCCATCTGGATGCTCTCCTTGAACTCAGAGTGGGGAATTTCAATCTTCATTCTTTTTGGGTCCCTCTTCAGGGCCTTGAGCCAATGGGTATTCATGTATACCTGGGCGGCATCCTCCAGCTGTGTAAAGTGAGCCAAGGCTTCAGTCCTTGTAACCACCGTGGCCCTATAAAATTGTGGGATTCCCAGGCTTTCCTGGAATGTGACTGGGTCAAGGGACACCAGTGGAGTGGGATATCCTATAGGCTCCACGGCCATGAGCATAACGGCCTGGATAGAAGAGTTGTATTTGGATGCTTGTGTTAGGATAAGCTCCGGAGATTGCATGGAGCACGGGAAGCAAGCCGCTCGGAGGATTCCAGAGTTCCCGATGTTGATTGCTAATTGATCTCCAGCCTGTCGCTAGATATGCATTATTTTTACCAAGGCCTGCATCTCAGGCCATGTTCCGACGCTAGTGTCGGTGATAAGCTTAACCTTGGACTCAATCTTTGAGCCCATGATGACATTGTCTTGTACAAATTTCATGGTCAGGGGCAGCTTCTCTAGGGCCCTCTCCATCTTAGATTTTACTGCTGCCCTAGTTTCTGTTGCGGAAGGTAGCTCTGGACTTCCAGGTGGAGATGATGCTGATTCTTTAGACATGTTTGGAAGATAGACTTTGGGAACCTGCAAGGCAAAGTGACCATCAAAATACATTTATCAAAATAATTATTCCAAAATGACACCCGCGGGAAAACCAGACAAGACAGACATATATACATCTATTTACACACTTTACAGATGAACCACCTCTGCACAGAGGGCGGACAACCCTCTATGAGAGCAGACCCAGCAACGGGCGGCAGAACCAGAAAACAAAAAACAGACAAAACAGACGACAAAGCAACAAGACAAAAGAAACCAAACAAAGCAGAAGGAAACCAGAGAGGCGAAAGAGGAAAGACCAACCTAAGAACGCAGAAGGTGGAGGAAAGGGAGGAGTTACCACAGGAGCTCTGTAATAGCTTCAGTTTCCAAACGGTCACGATCACCACCATGAAACACTCACAATCATCAGAAAGTGACTGGTAGATGTTAAGCGTTGATTATCATAAACTTTCTGCAAATGCGCTGTTAATCACTCTAAGTGCTTGAAAGTTTTAATCACGGTAAATGTGAAAGTGACAGATAAGTTCTATTTATACCTGCGGTAAAAAGGTAATCCTCCTCCTTCCGGAAATCTCTGGAAAAACCAACCTCCAGACTCCGGGCCCGGGGATTCCCTGCGATGATATCCTTAAGAACATCGTGGCAAAGGATCCCGGAGTCTAGAATCTAGTTCCCAATGAAAGACAACCTCCGAGACCGGAGTCCCGGAGAAAAAATCCAAACAACAGAACACAACACCGGGGAAGAAAACCCCAGAGAAAGAAAACAAAAGGGAAAGAAAGACAAGGCAAAGCCGCAAGAAAAACAAAACAAAAGAAAAAAGGGGGACCCAATATTTTGCAGACAAAATGTAGGGACGAGGATGCAGGGCACAACATAAACCAGAGCATATGGGAGGGGAGGGAGAAATGTTCATAGCCATTACAAGTCAACAAAATCACAAGTTTCTTTCCATTCTCAAATAATTTATTCAAATATTTCTTATAAGCTTGAATGCCCTTTCTTTCAACCCTCTCTCCAACAGACTCAAGCATCATAGCCTGAGTAATTGGCTCTAGCATCATGCAAAATTTAACACTCCCAATGACCACATTTTATTTATGCCAAGAGTTAACAAACTTCATTTAAAGTGCACTATTAAAAGCCTTCATCACTTGAATATTAATTAGCCCTGCCTGTTTAAATTCCTCCCAAATTTCACCATTTCTCATTAACTCCTTGAAGTCTCTCAGCTCCATATTCTTCATAGGACCACCCATGATACAAACTTCCTCAAAGATAATATGGATGTCTTTCATTGTCATAGCCCAGTAGGCCCTCTATGTCTTATAAAATAATAAAAAATAAAGGTTTTCTCTTTCTCTTTCTAAACTATAGTAGAAGCTTCTTGAAGATAAAAATGAAAACCCTATGAATTAAATTCTTTTTATAATAAAATTTAAGAATAGTGCTCATATACAAGCTTCTTGAAAAATATTCTTTTAGATATTTGAAGTGGCAATTTCAATGAGTAAGGGGAATGTAAGGAATGTGAATATCTGTGCCACAACCCTTTTTAAAAAAAAAAGAGTTGTACTCATAATTAATGCAAAAATCATATCACCTAATATGATCATTATTAATCCATCTCACGCTACACCAATTACCAAACCAATTAGGACCCAAATTAGGGATGTCCAACTCAACATCCATTAACTTATTTTTATCACGTAGATTCCTACCAATAAATCTTTGATATTTGATAGCCACCTAATCAATATTAATTTGATAACCTTTATTCTCTAAAGTTGAAGCAATATCTTTCCCACCCTTTCCATAGTTACTTTCAACATTATTGTTGCCATAGTAAATTTTAAACACTTTAGTTTTTCATGAAAATTGAAAGACCAACACAGTTCTCTCTTAGACTTTATTTCTTCATTTTGATATTAAAAGGAAAAAGACCCTACATAGTCAGATTAATAACATTGATCCACATAATCCACCAAAAATGGATAGTAAAATTAAAACTTTTTTCCTTCATTAGAAATAATTTCCATTAACCTTTGAGGGAACATTTCAAAGGTAACATGGTCCTAATATTGAGCATTGAGGCACAAATTCACCATATAATTTGTAGCAAAATTCATGTTTCTAAAACTATAGAGAGTCTAAATTGGCTAAAACAAGATAACATCTTCTTGCAAACATCCATAATGCTAGAAATGTACCAAGGGCATCCAACTTTGTTATGAAGATGATCCATAATCATTTTGGAATTCCTCCAGAATAATTCTGTCAAAATTAAGATCTTTCAATTTTTTTATTCTATACCAAGCAGCCATGGATTCAACATGGTTATTAGTCCAAACTCTAAAATTTTTAACAAATTATTCAATCAAAGTCCCTTTCTAGTCTCTTATAATTCCTGCATAAGTAGAGCCACCCAAGCTCCATTTTTCATAGCCATCCACATTAAATTTCACCCAACCAACCAATGGAGGGATCCAACTAGTAAACCTCATTTTCAAAATATTAACCTAGTCTATATTGAGAAAGTCTCGGTGCACATTCCAGATTTGTTTGATTCTCAAGTAATGTAAATTGGGGAGAACTTTCAATTTCCTAAATGAAGCAACATTAAGGTTATCTCTAAATTTTTTCTTTATCATCTGGAACAAAGTAGAGTTTGATGTGTCCTAGTTCCTAAATATTCTATTGTTTCTCTCCTTCAAGACTATCCAAGCCTTAAAAGAGATAATTTAGGCCCAAATATTCTTGAGAATAGAGTGATTTAGCAAGTTGAAACTCCATTAGATAATCAACAATCTCATACTACTCAGCATGATTCAATCCACTTTAAGGGCAGAGAGGATAAGGTACCATATCTCTATAATGAAGGGGAAATTAATGAAGATATGATCAATGGATTCACTATCATATTTATAGAGGACACATCTATTAACAAAATAAAATCCACACCTGTTCAGATTATCCATCGTGAGTATCCTTCCATGGGTAATGAACTACCAAAAATAACTGATTTTTGGGATGATATTAGGATTCCATAAATGTCTCCACAGTTCTTAATTTTTCTCCATCTTGTCTAAATCCCAATAAGTCAAACTAAAAAAGGAGGATCCTGAAGAATTATATCTCCATATCCACATATCATAATGATCTTGGAAGAAAAGAGTTGAATATGACAATAGCAAATAAAAAGATGTCATATCCAACATTAGTTGATTATTGATAAAGGTGGGGGTATCAGAACTTTGCTAAAGATATCCTATCAAGTCTTTGCATTTAGATATTCCTTCATTCCAATTAATATTGTTGTCTACATAGATTAAAAAATGATTGGTGAGCATTCTTTTAATTTGGGACAAAGAATTAACATCAACCAAAGGTTTACCCTGGTTCCATATATCTTCCCAGAACCTATCTTTTTTATCATTCCCTATGATCAATCTGCCACCTTTCTTAAGAACATTATTCACGTTGACTATACTTTTCTAAAGAAGGGAGCCCACAAAGGGGCTTTAATCATACATTAAGGAATCAATACTTTCATTACCAAGATACTTACCCTTCATTAGAATGGTCCATTCCTTTCTTCTTTTTATAAGAAAACATCCTATCTTAGTAATAAGAGCCTTGTTAAACTGCCTAATTCTTCTCACTCCCATCCCCTAGCTCTCTTTGGGGTACACACCTTGTCCCATTTAACTAAATTCATGCAAGACTTATCCTTTGCACCTATCCAAGGGAACCTCTTTTGAATTCTCTCAATAACATCAACAACTGATCCATGGATTTTGTAAAGAGATGTCACATTGAGCCGTATTTGTTTTAGTTAGCTTAATAGTGCAGTCACAAATTTTCTTAGCTTTACTTCTCAATGAGATATACTTTTTCCTTCACATTATTATTTCCTACATGATGGTATAGTTCTCTCGATCTATGTTGATTTTTTTTCTTGAACGCATTTTCTACTATGTTTGGACATATTCCTTAAAATAATATTTTTACAGTAAAGCTATTAAAAAGTCTTCATTACAAGTAAATGGTTATTTGGTATATAAGAGCTTTTACACATGATAATTTACATTCCCTTGATACTCTACTTGCCTCCCTAGATGTTTTCCAATCTCCATGTCTGGTAATTGTAAGGATTAATTGACATTATAATAAACTACTTTGTAGCATGTATTACTCATTTGGCATGATCTTGATGTGGGGGTGTGTGTGTGTGTCCTGCAAGGGAACCCAGGAGAACTTAACCAAAACATGACACTAAGTTTACGAGAATTTTTTTTTCTTAAATGTTTACCAACAATAATTATAACAATGTGGAAGCCAAACAATGAAGTACATGACATACACATAAGTACACAATATAGATAATATTTCTTGAGGGTTCCTTGACGTAGAATTACTTAAGCATAATAATCTACAATTAACAATTATAAAGAACTAACATAAAGGTTAGATAATCTGAATCCAATAACGTACATCTCATAATAAAAGATTACATATACATCTGATACCAAAGGTATGCTACCTAATCAAAATCCACTGCACAAGTCATAGGGTATGTAATAATACATAATAACCAATACAATGCATCTTCCAAAGGATGATAACCAATATCTACATATTGCACAAGTAACCAACTAATGTAACTGATCTAGTCTCCAAAAGACTAGAACGTGAAACTACAACAAGGATCATCCGAGCATGAAGAAGAACTGTCAGAATCTCAATGGTAATAAGAATCACTACCACCCAACCATGTGGAACTATAGGTCCACTCCCACCATGTCAAGGAGATAGTAACAGGGCCATCACACGGGGTATACAATAAGGATTCAAACAAGGCATACATGATGTCATACTCAAATGCATAGAAAGATCCTAGAAGCACTCTAAACCATAACAAGGAACACTAAACAACACTAGAGGTATTGACACATGTAGGATAACCTAAGTTGTATATAGGAAGGTATCAGCATGTACGTCTAACCCTTTAGTTTTCTCCTAGCAAACCCTCAATGGATTTTTACACTCAAGTGACCATATACGGTGCCAATGACCTTTCAAACAAACAAGATCACTAACAATGTTGTACCCACACCCCTCAAGGTGGCAAGCATCATCTCATCCTCCATCTTAGCCTATACTAGCGCTCAAGCATTAGTGAGGCATTATCTTATTAGTTTAAACTAGGACATCCTAATTAAGTTATTATGTTATCACTTGTTACCACTACTTATAATAATCGATCCTAGCAGCCACTTGTAGGATCTGACACTTATTGCAAGCCACCTCCTACTATACAACTAGGTAACCTACCCTAGGTTCACAAAAGAGTATCATAAATCAAATCGCATCCTACCCATTCAAAATCACATAGGCTCTCAATAACCATACAATAATCCATAGTATCCTCATTAGACCATACAACACATCATAACTGAATTAGGTTAAGGTATAAGAAATCATGATCATGACATCATCAAAAAATATGAATTGACATAACATAAGATAACACGCAGAAATTACAACCACAAAACCTCATGATTTTTGTCCTAAGGTTCATCCAACCCAACAGATACCCGAAACATGATAACATAGAAGAATGTACAATTCATTTAATCATGCACCCAAAACACATCATGGTGTAATCAATTCATATTTAGAATACATTAAAATAATTTCAATGTTAACGTAAGGACAAACAAGTTTATAACATCCTAATTATGCAAATTTCATTTAACCATTAATTTTACTCTCTAGAAATAATTAAATACTTCATATTGGTAAATGTTAACATATCCTATAGATCTATTTATAAAATCAGCATATACATATATCTATGGAATAATTACCAATTTAGCTATAATTATAAAATTATGAAATCCTAGGTGCAACATAAGCATCAACCAAAATCGCCCACTAATATCATTATTAATAAATATTTAACACCATAGAATTTGCTGATTAACGATAGTCAATTTATAACAGTGACAAAATAAATCACCCTTGACTTATAGATTAATAATATTAATTTCCCCTTTATAGAAAAACAATTCCCTTTTTAAATCTCTCATGCCACAAATTAACTAATTTAAAAATTAATTAAAAACTAATAAAAAACAAATTAACATAAAACTATTTAAAAACTAATTTAAAATTAACTATAAACTAATTTAAAAATTAATTATAAAATAATTTAGAAACTAATCATAAACTAATTTAAAATTAACTATTAAAATATTTAAAAATTAATAATAAACTAAATTTTTTAATAAAAAAATAAATATTAAAAATTTTAACTAAATTAAAAATTAAATTGTATTAAAAAAAAAAAATAAAAAAAAACACAAATTTTAAAAATAAAATTTAATATTTTTGGGGGGGTCTTGGCCCCACTCCACGCCCCATCTAAGGGTGTCGCTGCCCAAGGCCTGTGGCCCCACTGGGTTATGGGTACCCTTGCGGGCACACTGTACCAGTGGGTATGCAGGTCCTTGGACCTGCGGCCCCACTGTCAGTGGTACCGCGTAGGGGGGGTGTGGTGGCCCCGCCACCCACTCCCCAACAAATTACTAATTCTTTTTTTTCCATTTAATTTTTTTTTTAAAACTAAACAATGCATTACTTTATAAAACAAAAATATATGTATTTTTTTTTTAATGTTTATTTCTTAAAAAGGAAATTAGACTGTATTTTTGTCTCATTCACTCATTTTTTCTTATTTTTTTCTGTGTTATTATTTTAACCCATTGTATTTTTTTTAGACTGGTGTAAATTTCTAGAGAGCTATTTTTCATCCAAATTGATTTTTTTAAAACTAAAATTGATTTTCTTTCCACCATTTAAATTTATATTTCAACCACTATATAGTTAAACTATAGTCCAGTTTGATTTTTTGTTTTCTAAGAGTTATAGGAGGAATTTTTCTATGAAATTTGGACAACATAACTGTGCTATACCAAGTAATAACAAATAATGAAAATAACAGATCTAAGGGTTTTCTAAATACCCAAAATAAAAATAAAACTAATAAACATGTATAAGCCATAAAGAATCGACATGTATCTAGTCAAACATAGAAAACCACAAAATTGCCAAATTGAAACCATTTTAGGGATCACAAAACCTACCTCAAATTCAATGCAAGAAAACTCAGATTTTCCCTTTAAAGATTGCAAAACCCTGAAAACCTCCAAGCACAAATCAACCACAAATTTGGAAACCACGAAGATCCAAGCACATGCAAAACACGAAGTCACACAAATCTCCAATCCAAGATGCAACCATAAGAATCCTCAAATCCTCCCAAAAGCCAAGCACACCCCAAGCTCTCCCAAAATCTCCAAAACCTGTTATCCCAAATGAAACCCCAATTCCCTCCTAATGGAATTCAATTTCCCCTAAACATGCAAACCCTCATGACCACACACTCAGTCAATCCCTAAAAAGACTCCACTTGAAATTGAAAGAAAATCACTATTAAAAAATTAAAATATCTTTTAATTCCATAACTCAACTTTGAATCCTAAAATCAAGTTGAAATCTTTGAGTTTGAAAATACTTTTTTCAACAAAATCATGCACATGTAATTAATAAAATATTAAATTAAATAAATTAAATATGTAAATCACAATAATTCATGCAACTTAATATTTAATTATTTAATAAAGCATAAAAGCATATTTTCTCTAATTTTTAATTAAATATTAATATTCAATAATTACACATTTAATTAACTTTTCAATTAAACAAAGGTATTTAATTTATTTTTTAACTAATTAATACCCTATATTTAATAATTAATTTTAATAATATTTAATTAAATAAATAATATGATCAATCACACAAATAATCAAATCAAGCACCTGAAATTGAACACAAGAAAAATCAAACATGTTCAAGGAAAGGGATACTCGAATTCCTGTCAACTAGATGAATTCGGTAAGGTTGTGAAACGGATACTTGTCCATTACTTAGGACAATTAGGTTTAGGATAGGATTTGGACCTGAAAACTATCTCCCATCTCTTACCATTCAGATTATTGTGATATGGCACGCTCACTCCTACCAATTCAGGGAAGATGCAGCCCGGTACCTGCAAACCTGTCATGACAAAGATGAACATACATGCATATATAATATGGAAAACAATGGTTGAGACTAGGTTATCGTGTGGATCTCTCAGAAGAAAGTAACTATGACTCTATCCCATACCATACCAAGCCCATCAAATAGTAATACAAAACATACAATGATCCATGTGCATATAAATCTAGGGTCAGTATTGTTTAAAAACTATAATTGAAATGAAATCCTAACATATACATAAGCATCATTAAATAACCATGAATCACATATACACAGAAGATATAACATACAAATAAATGGATTCATAACAAAATAAGATGCAATACATAAATATCCATAAGATCAACTGCAATAAATTACACATACAATAAAAGGCCTAAAAGAGTTCGACATCCAAAACTGAAAAGAAAACTAAGAGGTGGGTACTACATCCTCCTCCCCTAAAACTAGGATTACTCCTTGAAGCCTAAAAAAAAGATAGAGATATCACTCTCTCATCACAAAACATCCAACCAAGTCCTAAAAGACTCAAAGTGTGGGTCCTATAGGACCCTTCCCAGGTCTTTGTTTCAAACACTCAAGATCATTCCGCATTCTATGAATCTGAAAATTAGTTGTTGGACCTCTACTCATAGCTGCACTCACAAGAGCATGATACATAGGTGGAGGAAAATCAAATGATGCATATGCTCTATGAGACATACAAACATTACCCATTGTAGGCTCAGAAGCTAATGGCCTCTGTCTCAAAATTTGTGGTGCACGCTGAGGACAATTGACTGCAATGTACCCAAACTATCCATAGGAAAATGCAAGCTCCCCTACTACCACCTCCTCTAACCGAAGGTGCACTAGATTGTTGAACACTGCCCCTACTGACATCCTAATACACACTTCATGTTGGCTGTACTGGCCAATTACGCTTTTCGTGCTGAATGTCATGGAAGTTCCTATTCCAAGGACCACTAAAAGAAGAAGGATTATTTCCTCCTTGTTGCTAAGACTGATTACCATTTGGAATGGTAGAAGGACCTCTCAAATTCCCAGCTCCCTAAGAATTATTACCTCTGACAGTAAAACTAGGTTCTCTAGACTACCCTCCTGAATGACCACCATGGCCCAATGCTAGGTTTTCCTCTGCAAGGGTAGCTTTGATGACTGCCTCCCTGAGGAATGTATGCTCAAAGAGTCTAACCTCCCCAATGATGCATTCATTTAACCCCCAAACAAAGTAATAAAACATTAGTGTTGAGTCCTGACCATACCCAACATATTGTTTGAGCTCAAAAAATCACCGCTCATACTCAACCACTGATAGGGTCAACTACCTCAAGTTATGGAACTCATCATCCCTCTGTTTTCTCCATTGATCAGAGAGGAATCTCTCTCTAAAATGATCAAGGAAGAGGTCCCATGTAAGTGTGTCCATCTAGAGACCTAGATTATCCTCCTCGATCTTCCACCATATAGCTGCAAAGTGTGACAACTATGTCACATCATACCTCGCTTTAGTATTGCTACTAAAGGGGTGCATAGCAGAGACCCTCTCAAAAGCTATGATCCAAGTCTCAGCTTTGAATCTTGTTCCTTCCCCATCAAAAGGATTAGGTCGCACTCACATGAGATCTCTCATGTGGTTTGTTTTCACAACCTTAGGATCCACTATAATAGCCCTCCTTGGAGGGCTCCTAGATCTCTCCCTCTCTCTCTACTCTATCTAAGAATAATGTGGAATATCTCTCTCCACTCTAACCTGCTTAGGAATACGATTTAGTAACTCCTACAACAACTGTCTAATGTCTAGCTCTCTAGACTCATCCCAACGCTCATCCCTTTGCTCATCTCTATTGTACTGTTGAGCACTGTCCTGAATGACACTCATGGAAGGATTGTTGTCCCTACCCCTTCCATGAACACCACTTTGGCCTCTGCCATGACCCCTAGAAGCTCTAGTTTTAGGCATAACTACTGAATCAACCAGAGACCCAAACCATAACTTAGAACCAACATCAAACAAATAACATCAAAAGAAGTCAAATAATCATAAAGAAATAGTTTTAAATGCATCAGAGTTTTACGTCTATGTTTGTTTCAAGTTTTAAAAATAAAAGACAATTAATGGGAATACATATTTCCTAGAGCTCCCAGTGTAGAAATGTGGGCTCTGATACCAGGTGTAATGCCCCGCCAGGGAACCCAAGAGAACTTAACCAAAACATGACACTAAGTTTATGAAATAATTTTTTTCTTAAATCTTTACAAACAATAATGATAAAAATGCGGAAGCCATGCAATGAAGTACATGAAATACACATAAGTACAAAACAACATAGATAACATTTCTCAAGGGTTCCTTGATGTAGAATTACTTAATCATAATACTCTATGATTACCAATTATAAAGAACTAACATAAAGGTTACATAATTTGAATCTAATAACATTCATCTCATAATAAAAGATTACATATACATCTGATACCAAAGGTATACTACCTAATCAACATCCATTGCACAAATCGTAGGGTATGTAATAATACATAATTACCAATACAATGCATCCTCCTAAGGATGATAACCAATATCCACATATGGCACAAGTAACCAACTAATGTAACTGATCTAGTCTCCAAAAGACTAGAACATGAAACTGCAACAATGATTATCTGAGCATGAATAAGAACTGTCAGAATCTCAATGCTAATAAGAATGACTACCACTTGACCATGTGTAACCAAAGGTCCACTCCCACTATGCTCAAGAGATAGTAACACGCCCATCACACGAGGTATACAATATGGATGCAAACAAGGTATACATGACCTCATACTCAAATGCATAACAACATCCTAGAAGCACTCTAAACCATAAAAAGGAACACTAAACAACACCACATGTAGTATAACCTAAGTTGTATATAAGAAGGTGTCATCATGTATGTCTAACCCTTGAGTTTTTTCCTAGAATTTCCTTAATGGATTCTGACACTCAAGTGACCATACACAATGTCAATGACCTTTAAAAAAGACAATATCACTAATGATGTACCCACACCCCTCAAGGCGGCAAGCATCATCTCATCCTCCATCTTACCCTATACTAGCACTCAAGCATGGGTGAGGAATTATCTTATTAGTTTGTACTAGGGCATCCTAATTAAGTTATTATATTATCACTTGTTACTGTTGGAAAGTGACAATGCAAGCAATTGTTATTTTATCATTGTTGTCAAACCTTAAGTGGTGAGACTATTGTTATATGTTTGAGTACCATATCTATTGTTGATGAAGAAGATTTAACAAGAAGACCAAGTGAATGGTTAAGGTTACTTGATTAGTTGTCACTCTGGCAAAGTAATTAGTTGTTTATCTTTCAAAGATAGTTTTTTTGGCTGTTCTGTGCCGAACAAAGTTGCTTGTGCTGAGTAAAGTTGTTCATGATGAGAAAATTTGTTCAATGCCGAGCACCATTGAAATTTCTGAGTGAAAACAGTGATGTTGGCTGACTTACAGTAGTTGGATTAATGATGAGATTTGAGATCTCTGGCTGACTTAGTTAATTATATTGGGATATATAATGTTAATTAAAGATTGATGCACATCATTTAATGTATGGATAACCATAATTAATGCATGGTTTCAAGATTTAATGAGAGACTACTTTGGAGAAGTAAATGTAATGCAAAGATGGAATGATCCATTGGATCTCACCTAACCTAAGATCTACTATCTTGTTTAAGTGGAAAAAGATTTATCTGACCTAGATAGAGAGGTATATGATAAACTCAGGGGTTATTCAAGAAGTATGTGAATGAATGCAAGAGTATATGTGTATGCAAAAAGGTTTGCATTGTTGATTTACTGTTTGGCATGATCTAGCAGAGAAGGCAAAATATAAAAGAAAAGAGTTGCATGTGTGATTGCTTGACATATTTTCAAGAAGATCAGAAGGTTGAAATGACATGCAGGCTATCTAGTAAGTTAACATCAGAGCTGTAATTGGATCTGAATTTGCAAAGTAAGTTGTATGTACCAAATCATAACTGTTGATTACTTTCTTACCATTGTATCAGTTAAATCCTTTAACAAGGTTGACCCAATAGTCATTTGTATAAATTCTCTAACAAGGTGACATTAAGATTGGAATTTTCTAAGTCCTCTAACAAGGCCACTCCTGACAGGGTGATTAAATTCTTTAACCAGGTCACACCTAGCAATGTGTTATTGTAACCTTTCACATGGTTGGCTCCTCACAGGGCATCACTTAAGAAGAATAAAAACTTGGTAGCATGTTACTGGTGGTTTTTCCCATATTGGGTTTCCACGTTAAATACTTGTGTCAACTTGTGTGAATGCTTATGGTTTTCTTTACTATTATGTTTCTACAAGTTAATTTTAATTGACAGCAAACTACTTGATTAAAGTTACTAACTTATATTACTGCTGCCAAGTAGATCTAAAATACTGAAAGTTTTTATTTTCTATATCTAGACCTAAGGATAACTGATTCACCCCTCCCCTCTCAGTTATTCTAACTTCATTCTAACAATTGGTATCAGAGCCTTGGTCTCCTAAAAATAGTTTGAAGGTACTTGGAGTGAAAAGATCAAGATGTATAAGAAGGAGATTCCATGCTGAACAAAGATAACTTTCCTGCATGGCAAAGTTTGATGAAACTACATTTGGCTGGTATTGGAGGTGATGTGTAGCAAATTATTAAACATGCCTATGTACCACCTACTGCTCGTCTCACTACTACACAACTAAAAGAAAAGCAAGAGCACAATCAAGCAATGTTGGAGATAGCATCCTCATTGAGCTATTCTGAGTTTGATGATATAAAGAGCTGCATAAATACAAAGGAGATGTGGGACAAACTTGCAACTGTCTATGGTGGAGACACAAATGTGCTAAGAGCTAAATTAGAAAGTCTAAGAGGTAAGTTTGCTGAGATGAAAATGCAAGAAGGTGAAAATGTCATTCAGTACTATGGTAGAGTAAAAGAATTTTTAAATGCCATTAGAGGAGCTAATGGAACAATTGATGAGAACACCATTATGAGCAAGGTACTGAGAACTTTACTTCCTATATATGCTATTAGAGTTTCTACAATTCAAGAATTGAGATGTACTCCTAACAATAATCTGAATCTAAAAAATCTGATAGGTAGACTCGCTGCATTTGAAATGTCTAATTATGATAACTATAATTGACAAGGGATTGATTCTACTTTTATATCATAGCTGGTTCTCAATAAATCTAAGAAAGGAAAGAAACATGTGGAGAGTGATAGTGACACTTCTGATGATGATCTTGAAGAACTTGAAGCACTTATGGCAAAAAGACTATCCAGAGGAAAAGGGAAATACAAAGGTAAACTTCCTATTATTTGTTTTTTGTGCAACAAAGTTGGTCATATAGCTGCTAGATGTCCTGACAAAAATGAAAAAGATGAAAGAAGGGACATCAAATACAAAGAATACAAAGACAGAAAGGATGACTGAGACTTCAGGAAATATAAGGACTACAAAGACAAAGGTAAGAAATCTTGTTATATTGCTAAATAAACTTCTGACAATGACACTGATAATTCTGATGACAATGATATATAAGTTGTTTATGTTGCAATGAAAGAAGATTTTGTTGATGATGAGAAAACTATACTAATCTCTTATATGAGAAAAAATGATCATTGGATCATTGACAGTGGTTGTTCCCATCATATGACTGGTGACAAAGATAAGTTTGAAACCCTAAACCAATGTAAAGAAGGATATGTAAAATTTGGTAATGATTCACCATGCCTTATCAAAGGTAATGGATTGATTAACCTGACTGACAAAATCAGATGTGGTGATGTGTATTGGGTTGATGATCTAAAATACAATTTTTCGAGTGTTGCACATCTGAACACTTCTAGTTACAAAGTTGAATTCCATCACAGAAAAGCAAAGATCTATGATTCTACTAGAGCATTAGTTGGAAGTGGTGATCAGACTAAAGGTAACTTATTTTATCTGGATTTATCTGAAGAAACATGTTTGTTTACATAGTACAATGATGTTTGGTTATGGCATAAGAGGTTGTGTCATGTGAACTTTGATAACTTGGTAAGAATAAGTAAACTGAAAAAAGTTAGAGGGCTACCTAAGTTAAAAAAACCTGAGAATGCTATGTGTAAACAATGTCAACTAGGAAAGATGACTAAGTCTAGTTTCAAGAGAAAAACACATGTATTAGAGGAAATTCTGGAATCAGTCCATACTGATCTCTGTGGTCCCATTGGAGAAAGAAGCTATTGTGGTGCTAGATACTTTACTCTATTTTTTGATGATTATTCAAGGATGATGACTGTAATGTTTCTCAAGGAAAAATCTGATGCGTTCCAGTTATTTAAATGGTACTTAGCTAAATTTGAAAAGGAAACAGGAAAATATTTGAAATGCTTAAGAGCTGACAGAGGTGGAGAGTTTATTTCTAATGAGTTTAATAGGTTCTGTAATGACCGAGGCATAAAGAGACAAATGTCTGCACCCAGGACTCCTCCACAAAATGGTATTGCTGAACGAAGGAACAAATCTATCATGGACTGTGCAAGAACACTAATGATGGAGAAAAATGTTACAAAAAACTATTGGAAAGAAGCTATGAGTACTATAGTCTATACACTGAATAGAGTTCAAGTCAAGAAAGGTACAAATGCTACACCTTATGAACTTTGGTATGGTTATGCACCTAATGTAAAATATTTTATAATATTTGGAAGCAAATGTTGTATACTGAAAGACAACAAAAATGGAAAACTAGATGCTAAAGGAGAAGAAGGCATATTCCTTGGTTATTCAACAAAAAGCAAAGCATACAAATGTTTGAATTCTAATACTAACAAAATTGTTGAAAGTGCAAATGTAAGAATTGATGAGTTTGCAGAAAGAAATGATGTTGAAAGTACACAAGTGCCTAAAAGCTATAGATCATTCATATATCTAGATGTGGAAGATTCTAATTCACTACCTGAGACTAGTGTTGTACAACAACATGCACCTGCCAAGTCACAGAGTGGAGTTATTGAGCAACTAGAATTGAATGCTGAGCTATCTAATGGAGATGCCGAGTCACAGAATCAACCAGAGCTGAATAATGACAATGAATCTAAAGCAAGGGTAGGGCTGAGCCTACCCTAGCAAAATATGTGAGAAGAAATCACAATTCTGATCAAATCATTGGATCAAAGGATTCTTCTGTTATGACAAGAAGTAAGTTGAAAAATGACACGTGTCTGTTATGTGAATTTGAGCCCAAAATAGTAAAAGATGCTTTAGATAATGAAGATTGGATACAAGCAATGAATGAGGAAATTGAACAAATTAAGAAGCACAAAACTTGGACACTTGTACCCAGGCCAAAGGATAAAAATGTAATTGGCACTAAGTGGGTATTCAGGAACAAACTGAATGAACATGGAGATGTGACAAGAAACAAAGCTAGAATGGTATGCAAGGGTTATGCACATGAGGAAGGAATTGACTACGGTGAAACCTTTGCCCTAGTTGCAAGATTGGAAGGTGTCAAAACCTTACTTGCATATGTAGCCTATAAAGGATTCAAAGTTTATCAGATGGATGTGAAATCTTCATTTCTCAATGGAATCTTGGAAGAAGAAGTGTATATCGAGCAAGCTGATGGTTTTATAGATCCAAACAAAAGGGATATGGTTCATAGATTGTACAAAGCATTATATGAATTGAAGCAAGCACCAAGAGCATGGTATGAGAGATTGCACAATTATCTGATCAAGATTGGATTTGCAAGAACCAATGACAACAACCTATACTTAAAGACAAAGCAAAGCAAAGGTACATTATTAGCTTAAATTTTTGTGGATGACATCATATTTAGTGGACAAGATGTGTTATGTCAAAAATTTGCAACAGAGATGCAAATTGAGTTTGAGATGTCTATGTTTGGTGAAATAAAATTCTTTGTTGGCTTACAAAT
>MU228417.1:333628-388035 GCA_018584345.1 Thuja plicata | reverse complement strand
CCAATTCTAGTTGTGTGGAACCAAACGCAGAATTGACATCTTCTCAGTCCTATTCCAGGTGAACCAAACAGGACAAGCCCATATTCTAGAATTCGTTTTGAGTATAGCACAAACCTAGAATGGAAGGAAATTCCAGAATTGGCAATTCCAGCATGCACAAATTCCGCCAACCAAACGGGCCCTAAGCTTACTGAATTTCTGTCGGGTAAACAATGCCTTTATTTACGACAACATTCTTACACTTACCTGAGATTTTGGGTACCACCTCTCACAGGCAGCAATGAAATTGGTCAATTCGTATGGCTAATATTTTATTCAATTCAGACACCATACATACATCAAGGTGACAGGCTTCAACGGGAAGCCCTACCTCCTTCCCCGGTATTGCGGGTATAGGATAATTCTTTTATAATTCTGTAGGCAGATTATAGATCTGCACGCCTTCTTCATAGTGAAGAGGGTCGTCAATGTCCCATTCCCCTTTTCATGTGGGGATTACACATGCAGCCTCACCATGGCCCGAGAGGCAGATAATGAGTTAAAAGGATTGGTGCTAGTTGAATTCAACCATGCCTGAAAGAATTATGATCCCCACAACAAGATTGTCATTGCACTACCTAGGGCGTCCCCCCGCACGAAGAAGACATTGAAGACTTCTAGGCAGATTTCCACGATAGATTTGATCTCAGGGCTCGACAACATACAAGAATGAGTAAAGGGCTCATGGAGGTGCTATGCCTTCGGACTTTCCCAAAAGGTTTCAATGACAGCGGGCTGCTGGAAGATCTGACGTACAAGGGACAAGGGTTAGACAAATTAGACATCCCTCCAATGGATTGGACACTCCAGAGAATTTGATGATTGATGGGGTATGCCATCCCATCTTGGAAGCAAGTCAAAAGTTTTTTTCCTTGGTGTGCCGAAAAAGCACCCACAAGAAAGCAGTGGTCAAGAAGACCATCCCTTCTTTAGCCGACACCAGACCTTCTTCATCTACCATACCCATTGAAGAAAGTGTGAGAAAAGGAAAAAAAGAGGGAGTCCCAGTGTCCAAGGAATCCCCTCATATTCCCACATTTCTAATGGTGAAGCTACATGACCAGATGGAGGTAGAAATATTGGCCAGTCAAAAAATCGGCATGCAGGTGGCTGTCGGTCTCCCTGTCACCCCAATGGTAGCTGCTCACTCAACAGGACCCCCTTCATTGGTAGTGATGATGAACATGCATACTTTTGTTGAGGCAGATTCTTCCAACATTCTAGACACTGGGGCTTCTCTAACAAGGAAAAAGAAAACAGCTATGAACCCCACACCAAGCGCCACCCTTGGTATGCCCGAGAAGCCCCCAGTGGATGTAAGTTTAGATTCTCCCAAACTTGAGGATATCTTAGACTCTTCTCTACTGCATGATGATTTTGATGACACCTTCTCAGAAAAGGAGCTCCTAGAGATCCGGCAGGGAATCAATACTATAGTAAAAGAAATCAAGGCTCAAGAGGTAGAGGCCCCTATGGAAGAAGAACTCCCCATAGAAAAGGACATATCAGAGAAAGAGGCTCGAGAGGAAAATGCTGAGCCTGAATAGGAAGAATTATAGGTCTAGAAGACCATTGATTTTCCAAGGTAGCCTACAGATGAGCCCCTAATGTAAGGAGAACTCAGACCCCAGGGAACAACCATACCTCCAACCATCACACTCCAGGTGCCTTTGGAGACTTCGGGTGACCAAGTGCCCCGAACCACTTTCAGTGAGGTCGTAACAACTGCTACCTTGTTAAAATTTGGCTAGCAACCTCACCCACCTCTGGAGGATGTCCCAATAGCGGAGGAGAATGTTGAAGTAGATGAGGCCAGTAAGGCCCAAGAAGAGCAACAAATAATGGACCAAGAGGTCTTGGAAGAGGAAAAGGGAGAGGCTACTGATACCACCAGGGAAGATGGGGTCCTCAAGAATATGGAAGAAAAGACCGGGGAAAAGATCCTAGGAGATTTTATAGAGGACGCCAGCATGGAAAAAAAATAGAAGGTTCCAGCGAACAGGAAACAAGAAGAGAACAAGAGCACAAGGAACCGAAACATGAGCAGGAAAAAGAGCCTGAAGAAAATGTAAACTCAGGGAATACACCATTGGATTTAGAAATGGATCTTAATGAATAGGAATTGGCAGCCAGGCTGCCCAAACCACCCCAATGGCTGGTAGAAACCAAGAAAATAAAATCTCCAGCGGTGACTACAGGTGTTCCTCTATCACTTATCGAGATGATGGCAAAGAATACCAAGACAAAGAAGCCCAAAAGGGCATGGGTGGTCCATACTCTCCAGAAAAATCTAGCAGGCAACACCATTATGGTCATCGCAACACCCCCAACCAATATAGATGTAATGGCCGCAAGGCCTAACGACTATAATATAACAGAGGTCAAGCTGGAGAAAAGAGACAAGCAAGGGGAATTGAACTTGCTAAAAGAGCATACCAAGGCTGTAGAGGCCCAGTATGCAAAAAAAGGTCAGAAGCTGCAATAGTAAATAGAGATGAATGCCAATCTCCTCACACTTCTGGCGGATCTAATGCAACCCTTGGCCGAAGTTCACCCTAGGACCCCTTCTCACAGATTGTTGCTTGCACAAGGCGTCGTGGACTCACTACGCATGATGAAGAAAAAGGTGGAAGCAATGGATGAGTGGGAAGCTGAGAAAATAATGGTGATAACATAATTTTTGGTGGCATCCCTACCAGACTTTTATAGGGTAGATCTCACCCTTAGCCACGCAAGAAGCTGCGGTCAGGTATGGGAGTTAGGCTTAGAAAAATATGAAAAATGGAAGGCCGAGTTGGAGGAGATCCACAGTATTGGCAAGGAGGTTGCCAGTAAGTTTGGCATTTTGGGAGAAGAATAATATGATTCCCTCCAGGTCTAGTACTCCAAAATTGCCCTCAAAATTAAGGTTTGCAAGGAACTGGTTAAGACCTTAAAAGAGAGATTGACAGCTGCCCCATATCCCTTAGGTTTATTCAAGACATTCATGGTTGGGGTATCGCAAGTTGATCCCTTCACCACTGAAACATGTACCCTGGAGGACTATGTCCTCAATAAGTTCGATGAAAGGATGGAATCCTTGTACCCGTCAGGCAGAAATTTTGATCAAGGCAGGTTGACCTAGTTGTTGAATACCATGATTCAGTTGCATGATGCCATAAAGATGGTCAGAGGTTGAGGATGCAATGGAGGCTGTCCATAGAAGATGGGATAGCATCTAGAGCATAGATGAAGAGAGCATCAGCCAAGTGTTAGAGGCTTGGGAAAAAATATAAGTCAATAAAGTTCTCCAGATCTGGGAGAATTTAGCCTGACATCATATTTTGTATTCTTTATTCTTTTGGAATGCAATTCCCCTGATCCTGGAGTTCTGGGTCCCACATTTTTGAATTCTTCATGTGACCTATGTCTTGGATCCCAATGTCGACCAGTCACTTTTAGGATAGTAATAAAGGATGTCATAAGATGGATAACTACAGCAAGGCACGTCAGCTCAATGGGAGGTTTCTGATAGATGGTCTTCCCAAGGCATCATTTCAAAGTTAAACCTGGCATATCAAAGACAGGGCACCACTTTCCCATTTATGAAGCATGTAGCCTCGATCCTCGGGGGATCAAATATCTTCTTTCTCCTTCCTGGCTCTCTTCTTGAGGCTAATTCTTCCACTCCATCTTTCTTGTCTTATTCTTCTGACATGTTAGGCCTTTTCCATCTCAAGGTCTTTTGTAACGTGGTGCAGGTAGTATTGGTCACTGGATAGTGTATTATATTGTAAAATGTATAGTAAGTTAGGGTTAGGGTTAGGTCAAAAGATGTGTATAAATAATAAGTCTGACTTCATTCCAAGCATCAGTGAATTTGATGATTTTGTAGTCCACAGTTAATAGCAAAGCACTTCTCTCATTTCCTAGTTGCATAGCTCAATGCTCCATTGTTTTAAGTTCAGTAGTTAAATGCTCCCTAGGATTTATCATTATACCATGCACCAGCATGCTGGAAAGATGTTAATGAAGAAGGAAGGGTTCTCTCAATGATGTTGTTGGCACTTAGTCTTTTGGGTTAATGGTATTTTATGCTTTGTGTTCTTCATGTCCTTTTCTCTAATGCTTAAAGTAGATTAACGACCTCCTTTCTTTTGCTACTAATGAAATATGAACTGATGGTTGTATGTTTCTTCAGTATTTAGTGTAGTTTGTTAGAGCATTGTCGATGTTTTGAATGTTTAGCATAACTATAGGTAGATGAAATCTTTCTAACTCTGCAAGATCTTTTTAAGTTTATTTGTTAATTAAAAGCATGCTTGGAGAAAACCCCACTCACTTGAATCCTCAAATTTGATGAGTTGAAGATAACCATCTATCCCCCATGAAAAATAGTCACATCTCCCAACCGAGCCCCTCAGTGTCGAGACCTGAATCTCATGTGCCAGGAGGCCTGGGGAATCTCACTTCCCTGGACAACCTTTACAGGAAAAGTTGGCCAGTACCCTAGTACATTGGTGACAACTTACCTCTGTTGGCCGACCCGGTCACAAAGTCCCGTCAACAAAAACTAGCGCTAGAAGGAGGGCATGAACTCATCCCCCTCTCAGGATTTTGATTTTACACCACCCGAGTGTTCCCCAAGCCATAGATTTAGGAGTCAAGCCTTCAATGGGATTGGGTCTTTCTCTCTAGTGAGATTTGAAAGAGTCCTTAGATTAGCCCCCAATCTTGGAAGGTTTGTTGAACTCGAGCCCCCTGCTAAAAAAAAACGGACCTCAAAAGTCAAACCAGCCACCATTGTCTAGGGATCAAGAATATCACATAATACCCAAGCCCCCCAAACAATCCTAGGTATTAACACTCAATCTAATCAAAATCTAATTACTCCCCCAATGTCTGCTTATTTTGGAAATACCGGGTCCCTAATGGGAACTTTTCTGGGTGCAGCCAACGATTTACCCCTGCACCCCAAAAAGATTTGTCCCCGATATGAGCACTTAGGCTCATGAACCATAGAAGATCACCTGCAGGCATATAATGATGTCATGAATTGACACTGAATCCAACATCAAGATGTTGTGACTGGATATTCCCTCTGTCCCTGGGACATAACAAATTGAACTGGTACCTCAATCTTCCCGCCAACTCCATCAATAGTTGGTAGGACATGGAAGACACCTTCCTGGCTTCCTTTCACATACATGTGGACCCAGCCTTGTCCCACAGCCAGTTTATTTCCATTAGGAAGGAACCAAATGAACCCCTCACACATTCAATCACCGGTTCCAGTGCACCCTTAAGTGCTGCATGGGCCCCTTCATCCCATCCACGGAAGTGACCATATAGACCTATCTCAATGCAATGGATCCCTTCATTTCCACTCTCCTTTGGAGAACTACCATCCTGGGCGACTGGGATACTTTGGAAAAATTCTATAACCTAGCCTTAGAGCTATCCCGCAGCCTCAACAAATCCCCAGGTAGGATTGGGTAGAGAACACCATTTAACATGATCCCCAGTGGAACTCCTTATGCCGGGGGATACAACCCCAATTTGGCAATGGGTGCCCCCACGATGGCCATGACTCCCCCACCACCACCAATAGAATAGTAGGCCTAGTATGTCTATCCATCATAGACTCAGACAATCTCAGGTCTGGAATCTTTCCCTTAGAACTAGTCGCAACAAACACAACAACCACAGACACAACCATCCAAAGTGCCCTTCTTTTAGTCATCTGTAGCTAGAGGACTGCCACCCTCGACTCCAGCAAACACTACTTCCTTCCTAGGGAACCAACAAAAAAAACATCACATTGTGATGCAAACACTCAATTGATCACGGAGGTTGAATCCCTCTGGCGAATGCTGTCTACCCTGACTGTGGAGATGGGTCAACTGAAGGTGGGGTCCTACGCACCCCAAAATTCCAATTCCCAGAGAGGGAATATTTTCTCTAGACAATGAAACAACAATGTCAGGGCAAGAAATTTCAATAATGGGCCTCGACCCAACCAACAGCAATGGAACAACAACGCAAACATCAAAGGTCCACATCCGAACCAAAATGCTAAGCAAAATGGCACTGGACCATCCCATTTCACATCATTCACAAACTTCCAGCCTATGACCAATTGGTGTAGATTACATGACACAGGCTCCCACAATGAGGTAAATTGTGCCACACTAGAGAAGGTCCTACAAGCATCTGATCCTACTCCCCTAGAACCTCCTATGCAAGACCGAACTCATGGTGCATTCAGCTATGAGACTGTCTTCTTCAGATCCACCAGAGAAGATGAAGAAGAATCCAAACTGCAAGGATTCTTTAATGAGTCGATTCTGTCCTTTTGAGGCCAGTGCCTTCACCAACCCATGGGCTCCTTACAACAATCAGAGCCAGGATGGTAAAGGACCAGTTTACACACTAACACCTCCTATGCACACTTCTCCCTGGGACAATATAACTGACCGGCCTATCCCTCTAAAAGGTTCTACTTCTAACCAAGCAAAGGACCCGGCTGAGGGAAGCCACCAATTCCTGGGAGGAAGGTTTGACATCACGAAGGAGTTAGAACAAACTACCACCTCCATGACCTTGATGGAGGTTTTTCTAAACTGTCCCAAGTAGAAGAAGTCTCTTCTAAATCTCATGGGAAACTTGGAAGTTGTCAGCCACCCGCCCAAGACTGTCTCTTTTTAAGACACCAATGCGGCCATCTTTCAGAGAAATGATGAAGATCCCCCATTCCTACTAGGCCTAAACATACAAGGCAAAAGCATACACAACTACCTAGTAGGTTCCTGAGCTTTAGGGAACATCATGCCCTTATCCATATGCCAGAAGCTCAGATTCTGACCCACCCCATCTAATGGTGCAATAATCTAGTTGGATAAAACCGCTGTGAAAAATGGTGGGTGAATTGAAGAATGTCTAGATATAGCTCATCCAGGAACCTAGAATAGCCAGTATAATTGATATTCAAGTGGTGGACATCCCAGAGACTTATGTGATGTTATTAAGTTAGAATTGGTTTAAGTCCTTGAACAGATACTTTTCAACCGACTTCTCCCACTTATGGCTCCCCTAGGAAGGAGAATCAAACAAGATCTAGGTTGAAAGTGAGCCCTAAATGAAGTAGGCCGTTACCAAAGGTAGGAGCGTTAATGAGGTATTATTCTTTGAGACTTCCCCCAAGGTGTACCAACCCCTTCAAATCTTAACGTTCAATTTCACCCTGAGAGAGGATCCCATAGTTCTGTAGAGAACCCAAGACCTAGAAGAAAAGTTGAAGGTTGAGGTTAACTCTTAGGGTGCCACAGTGACCCTCGCTACACTCTTGTCTGACACTTGGTGCTAGGTACATTATCAAAAGAATTTAGAACTAGAGTGTGAGGCTTGTCTTTCTATCACTACCTGACACATTGATGCCCTCCAGAACAAAGACAAAGAACATGATTCCCTGGAGCCCATTATCCCTACTGGAAGCACTTCTTTAGTGCCATTTCTCCAGGGATCTCAACCACAAACACCTCTGGAGGTAGACCTCACCCACACACCATCAATGCAGGAGGAAACTCCTCCTAAGTCTCACAAAAAGAATCCAAAGACTGCTTCATTTCCCCAGCTCCAGACGACAAGTGATGATTTGTGGACCCTTAAGTTTGATGGGTCCCGATCCAAACAAGGCTATGGGGCTGGAGTAGAATTCATCAACCCATGAGGGAGATCCTTCCTCATGTCCTACAGGATGTAACTCAACTGCACAAACAATGTTACAGAGTATGAGGCCTTGGTCCTTCGACAACTATTTTCATTAAGGAAAGGAATCACTCACCTCCGAGCCCTGGGTGATTCAGATTTGATTGTCAAAGAAGTCTGGAGTCAATACACTTGTCATGATAAGAGGCTGGCTGCATACCACAATCGGGCATTGAGCCTTATTGAGGATTTTGATGCCTTTGGCATTGATCTCATTCCCCAGCAAAAAAATTATGTCTTAGATGCCCTTGCTATTTCTGCCAGCACACTTGAGCCCATGGCCGACTCACGACTCCAAATATTTTCTATTGTGATGATCTCCACCCTGTCCATTGCAGATAATGTCACCCACTTTCAGGTTTTTGAGGATGATCAGCATATCCTGGCCTTCATGGCCTATGTTGGTTTCTTTGAGGACCAAATAGTGGAGGAACAAGACCACGATGACACTAGGCAGGGTGATGAAGATGATGGGATCATGGACCTACCTACCAACACCACCCCAAAGGGGATGGTTGCACTTGAATGAATCTTTGACTCAGACCCTTGGGGCCGAGAAAAGATATCATCCTCTTCCGAGGGAGAAAAGTTTGAGAAAGTGAACATCGGCCAACCCAGTGAAGAAATGATGATACACATTGGTACCTCCTACTCCCCTAAAGAGAAGGAGAATATTCTTGTGATTCTCTGAGAATACATAGACATGAGTGCATGGAGGTATGAGGATTTGAAAATATACAACACATCCATTATGACTCATACCATCCCACTAAAACTTGATGCTAAGCCTTTTTAGAAAAAGCAATGGCCATTCAACCCGCTGATCAAGTCTCTGATTTGTCAAGAGGTGGAAAAACTACTGTCAACTTAGATAATCTTTCCAATCTGGCATTCTATGTGTGTTTCCAACTTAGTCCCTGTGAGAAAGAAAAGCAGTGAAATTTTCCTTTGCGTGAATTTCCAAAATTTGAGTAGAGCCTCAAAGAAAGATAATCACCCTCTCTCCTTGTTGGATGAGGTGTTGCTGGTAGTGAATGGATCCCAAATGATGTCTTTCTTGGATAGATACTCTAGCTACAACCAAGTCATGGTTAAGTATGAAGACAGGGACAAAATGGTGTTCACCACCAAGTGGGGGATGTTTGCATGTCAGAGGATGCCCTTTGGATTGATTAACGTAGGGGCCATATTTCAGAAGGCCATGGAAATCATGTTCGAGGGCCTTATGAACTGGTGTGTAATCATCTACATGGATGATTTCACTATCTTTTCCTGGGACAGGCGTGACCATTCCGCCCACCTTGCCCAGATCTATGAGAGATGTCGTCGATATGGAATATCCCTCAACCCCAACAAGTGCATATTCGGGGTCACTAAAGGGAAGTTGGTCAGGCATATCATCTTTGAGAAGGGTATATCCATTGACCCAGAGAGATTTGAAGTGCTGCTAAACCTACAAATGCCCGACAGCAAGAAAGAGATGTGATCTTTCTTTGGAAAGATCAACTTTGTCCGGTAGTTGATCACTGGATTCACCAAAATTGTGAAGCCACTCAATGAGATGATGAAGAAAGACATCAAATTTGAGTGGAGTCCTAAAGAAAAGTGGGTGTTCACCCATATTAAACAAACAATAATGGAGGCACCAGTCTTAGCCAGTCCAAACTACTCCCTCCCATTTTACATTTACTCCTTTGCTTCACCGCATTCCACTGTGGCAGTATTGACCCAAAAGGTCAAAGTGGAAGAATGACCAATAGCTTTTATGAGCTCCCCCTTCAAGAATTCTGAAGTCTAGTATTCATCATTGGAAAAGCAGGCCTTTTCTCTTGTTCATGCCATGAAGAAATTTTGGCATTACATTCTCCGGAGCAAGGTGTATGCTATCATCTCAGACCAAGCTGTAAAATCTCTGCTGATGCAAAGTGAATTGGGTGAAAGATAGAGGAAATGGATGGCCATCCTCCAGGAATATGACTTAGAAATTTAACCCATAAAGATAGTTCAAGGTCAGGGATTAAGTCGAGCGATGGCGGAAGAGACTCCCCACATAGAATTTCAAACAAACACAATGGAGTCTATCACTCGAGACCCATGGTACACCAATTTGGTGTACTTATTATTAAACAATAGATGTACAGAGGGGTTGCCTCCAAACAAACACCATGCCCTATGGATGAAAAGTACCCATTTTATGATTAAAAACTCCATGCTTTATCATATGAATTATGAAGGGGTGTACGTTCGATGCATCGATAGGGACCAAGCTGCAAAGATTATTGAAGAATTACATGGGTAGTTTGGGACCGGGCATGGCTCAGCAGATGCCACCACCCATCAAATATTTTGGGTTAGATTCTATTGGACCTGCATATTTAAAGATGTCTACATGAAGTGCCATACTTGCCAAACCGCGACACATCATGAGTCTAACCCAGCTATGCCTTTGCAGTCGGTATTCAAAGCCAGACCTTTCGCCCAATGGGCATTCAAATTTATTGGGGAAATCAACCCCAACTCATCTACCAACCACCGATACATCCTAACTATAACTTATTACTGCACCCTGTGGTTTGAAGTCATACCTTGCAAAAACAACATGCCAAACGTGGTTATCAAATTCCTGGAAGAAAACATCATCACAAGATTTAGAATGCCCTTCACTATAGTATGTGACAATGGTTCGGAATTTTTTTTGGCACAACTACTTGAATGGACCTATGATTGGAAGATTACTCTAAAGTTCTCCAGCAACTATTACCCCCATGGGAATGATGTTGCTGAATCAAAAAACAAAAATTTTCTTGGAGTGATCAAACACCTGTTAGAACAGAATCCCCAGGATTGGCACCAAAAGCTAAGATTCACCCTCTGGGAAGATCACATTGGAATTAAGGCCACCGTGGGAACATCCCCATTCCATCTGGTTTATGGCTTGAATCTAGTGTTCTCGATTAACTTACAGATCCCAATTTTGCAACTCATGTAGGAGTTTGACATTTAGGATAATATAGTGGAGGTTCAACTCCTAAATCTAGTGTGGATGGAAGAACAACGTGACGTAGCCCTTGAACTTTTCATGTGTCACCAAGCAGTGGTAAAATGATGGTTTGATTGACGAGCCCAATACAAGGCCTTTTAGATCTCAGACTTGGTTCTTTTGTGGGATAAAGCCTGGGAAAAGAAAGGAAAACACATCAAGTTCCAATGGCTCTGGCTCAGACCATACTTGATCTCAGAGATCTACGGGGAAAATACCTACCACCTTAATACTATGAGTAGAGAACCCATCCCATTGCCCGCCAATGGACAATTTCTCAAACATTACTTTGAATAAGGCAGATTTGCCCAAAGTTGTATTATATGTAAATCTTCTTGCTTGTAAATATTTCTTTCTCGGTGTCCACATTTGGGGGTGCCTTGCTTTGTAAATAGTTTTGTTGGCCATCCTCAAGGACCACCCCTTCTCTTTTGTTTCATTTTTGGTTTTATTTTGTTCTTTTTTCAAGTTTTCAATGTTTCACTCCCCTTTTATAGGCTGGTATGCTTTTCATAACATCTGGTCTCCAGGAGAATACCTTTGGCATGCTGATGAACTTAGAATCTATTGTTAGTAGGGTGGAATTGGTCTGATCTTGAGAGTTATTTTACAAGTTTGGTGGAAAATTATGAGTAGTCTTCATCAGATTTATCCCCAAAAGTCTAGCAATCAGTTAAATCAAAATTTTAAAGGAACAAGTAATTGGACCCACCAAGATTAGATCGGTCACACTGGTTGATTGACCCAAGTCTGCACTTTTAGAGATTCTTTTCAGGTCTAGAGTTTTCCTTCCCCATTTGGAAAATTAGGATGGGTGGAGGGGTGAAAGAAGTACCACTGTTGAATTTAGCTAAGCTTAAGCTTAACAGTGAAAGAAGTACCGCCCTCCCACCCAGAAGAGAATAAAATAAAATAACAAAAAAAGATGGGATGAGACTCCAGTATCTTAGAGAAATGAGTGAAATTTATGACTTTGGGTTTAATATACTTAGTGCCTCTTCTCTACTTCTCCCAGAGGTCATTAGCTTGACTTTCTTCCAAAGCACACACTTCACAACTGATGAAAGGACCATGGATTGAATCGTGTATAGCCAGATTTTGTCAAACATTTCACACCTTGCAAGTAATATGCTTCGAGTAATGATTTGTTCTAGTTTTTCTAACCAGAGATTCTGTGGCTCTCAAATGCACTAAGGCATTCATCCCAGATAGTCACCATTTGTTATGCCTTGCATACCCATCTATACATTTTGTGTGCAAAATGTTGGGTCCGCCTTTTTTTTGCTTTTGGCTCTTGCCTTATTTTCTTTTCCCTTGTTTCCTTTGTTTCTTTCTCTAGGTTTTCCTTCCTAGAGGGTTTGTTTTTGTTTTTGTTTTTGTCCTTTGCGTCTCCAGGACCCAGTCCCAAAGTTGGTTGTTTCCTTTTCAGAAGCCGAATTCTGGACTCTGGAATTCTCTACCACGATGTCTTCTTCTCATAAAAAGACATGGTTGTTGGGAATCCCCAAGCCTGGAGTCTAGAGGTTCACCTATTTTGAAGTTTGCAGAGAAAAGATAACTTACCTTTTACCTCAGGTATAAATAATATTTACCTTTCATTTTCAAAGTTAACGTGACTAAAAACACTTAGAGTTTACAGAGTGATCCATTGGCGATTTGAGCGCAAATTGAGTATGAGTTTCTCTGAGCTTAATGGACAACAACGAATCGATCTTTAGTAGCTATTATTGGCATTGGAGGTTAAAGCTATTACAAAGAGGTCTTAGTGCTTCTTCCCTTCACCATTCTTTGAATTCTAGGTTGGTGTTTCTAGTTCTTTCCTTTGCTCTCTATTTTTTTTTTGTGTTGGTTTTTTTTGTTTTCATTTCTGCTCATTTTAGCTTTTCTTTATTTCATTTATGTCTTTGCATTTCTTGTTGTTTGATCTACCACCCATTGGAGGGTCAGCTCTACCAGAGGGTTGTCTTCCCTCTGTGCAGATGTAAGATAGTGTATACTATGTACATTCTGGTTTTGTTTTAGGGTAGTTTATCTATGTTCCATTTTTTTCTGTATATTATTGTAAATGATGTATATTTTTTGTATCTTCTGTGTACATACTTTGGCCCTCGACCCTCCTATATGTTTTATGTATATTATGTATATATGTGTATTATGTATATATGTGTTGTGTATATCCCTCAAAGATTGTGAGTTCTTCACGCTTTGTCATGTATTTTTGCCTCACGAGATAGAGCTCAACGAGACAAGGTTACCATGGTTCAAACTTGGCACCTTGCTAGTTCAAACCATGGTGGCTTTCTCTCTCCTATGTCTCATTACATTAATGGTGGGATTAATTTCCCATGTATGGCATTTAAAATGCATCCAATCTAGCATTCAATTTTGCCCCGTATTGACCCACTTGTCCTAATCAATGTCATAACTATCTTTACGTCGCCTGCTATTTTTCCCACATGCCAACACACATCAAGCAGAGTACAACTTATTACCCATCACATCGGCAACAACTAGTTCATCTAGACTCTAGACTCCTAGCGAGACCTTGTCTTCTTCTTTTCCTTGTCATCGTGTCCACACACCCTGGAATTTTTAAGCCATGTTCACTTTTAGATGCTCTAGAACTTTTGATGTATGTACTAACATTTGTTTGGCAGATGCCAGCTGGCAGAGAATGTCCTAGAGTTTCAATTCATGTTTGTATATCTTCTAACAGTTTTTTGGTCTTGCAAGTTGCTGATATGTTAATCCAAAATGTCTGACGATTTTGCACCTCCTGATAGCTCAGAGCTACCAACTACCTCCACCCAAGAAGCCACAAAATTAAATTTTGAAGGGATGTTGGAAAAATTGCCTCTGACCTCCAAGTATCCAAAGGATGGAGGTGTTGCAGGGTCTAAGATAGACTCCAAAGTTCATGAAATAATAGATCCAGACCCTGGGAGTTGGGCCAAATTACAAGGTCTTATCCAGACCACTTACAGGTTAAAGGAACAGGGGATAAGATAGCCACTTACCTAGCTACCTCTGGCATTATCAAGGCTGCAAACTTTCTATGCACGGTGCAAGCACCCAAGCTTATAAGGCAGCTAGCAGTATTATATAATCTGGCCACCCACTCAGTCTTGCTTCCAAATCCCCAGCTGCTGTAATATCCCACTACAATAATCATATTGGACGCCCCCACCTTTGCTTCCAGGTTGGGAATTCCATAATTCAAAGGGTTTGCAGTAATCACCAGGGCGAACTCACTAAAGGAATTTGGTGAGGCCGAGACCATTTCCTGGCAACACCTCAATAATCATTGGTTAGAGTCTCCAAAGCGAGACTGCAATAGGATCAAGTTGGAAATTCCCCGCAGGGATTTTGAGGAGCCCATTCAAACAGGCATAATATTTCTGTGCAAAATCTTTGTATGGCCCCACACCTAGGAATTTTTGACGTGGATGTATTACTTGTTATATTTCACAACAATGCACAATAGGACCTTCAACTGGGCGGCAATTATATCGAATCATGTAGATACACAGATGAAGACCATCGCTCAAAATTCACAATTCTATATGACTTCATATGTGATGTGGATATTGGCACAACAAAGGCTAGCTTTTCAAGGCCTAGGAATAGTTGGAGAGCTTGAGAATAGTCCAGGATAGGTTACACCTTGGGACCATTATCTCCAATTATAGTGGGAGCTAATCTTCTAGAATTTCTGTCAAGTAAATGACGCCTTCATTTACCACAACATTCTTACACTTACCCAAGATTCTGGGTACCGCCTCTCACAGGTGGAAATAATAATGGTCAGTTATTATGGCCAATATTTTATTCAATTCAAACACCATACATACATCAGAGTGATAGGCTTCAACAGGAAGCCCTACCTCCTTCCCCGGTATTGCGGGGATAGGATTATATTTTTAGAATTCTGCAGGAAGATGATGGATTTGCATGCCTTCTTCATAGTGAAGAAGGTCGTCAATGTCCCATTACCCTTTACACATGTAGCCTCACCATGGCCTAGGAGGCAGATAATGGTTAAAAGCACTGGGGCTGGTTGAATTCAACCATGCCTAGAAGAATTATGATCCCCACGGCAAGATTATACTCGCACTACCTAGGGCGTCCCCCCTGCATGAAGAAGACATTGAAGACTTCTAGGCGGATTACCAGGATAGCTTTGATCTCAGGGCCTGGCAACATACAAGAATGAGAAAAGGGCTCATGGAGGTGCTAGACCTTCAGACATGCCCGAAGAGTTTCAAAGATGGCAGGCCGCTAGAAGATCCGACATATAAGGAACAAGGGTTAGACAAATTAAACCTCCCTCTAGTGGATTGGGCCACTTTGGAGAATTTGATGATTGATGGGGTATGCCACCCCATTCTGGAATCAAGTCACAAGTATTTTGCCTGGTTGTGCCCCAAAAGTACCCATAAGAAAGCACTGGTCAAGAAGACGATCCCTTCTTCAGCCAGCGCTGGACCTTCTTCGTCTGCCACGCCCGCAGAGGCAAGTGTGAGAAAATGAAAATAAAAAGAGGGAGTCTTGATGCCCATGACATTCTCTAAGATTCCCACACTTCTAATGGTGAAGCTACATGACTAGATGCAGGCGACAAAATTGGCCAGTCAATAAATTAGCATCTAGGTGGTTGTCGATCTCCCAGTCACCCCAACGACAGTTGCTCGCTCAACGAGACCCCCTTCATTGGCAGCAATGATGAATATGTAGAGTTTTGCTGAGGCAAAGTCTTCTAGCATTCTAGAAACCAGTCTTCTCTAACTAGGAAAAAGAAAACAACTATGACCTCCACACCAAGCGCCACCCTTGGTATGCCTGAGAAGCCCCTGGTGGATGTAAGTTCAGATTCTCCCAAACTTGAGGATATCTCAGACTCCTCTCAATCGCATGATGATTTTGATGACACTTTCTCAGTGGAGGAGCTCCTAGAGATCTGGTAGGACATCAATACTATAGTAAAATAAATCAAGTCTCAAGAGGAAGAGGCCCCCGTGGAAGAAGAACTCCCCATAGAAAAGGACATATTAGAGCAAGAGGCTCAGGAGGAAAATACTAAGGCTGAAAAGGAAGAATTACAGGTCTAGAATACCATGGATTTGCTAAGGCAGCCTATAGATGAGCCCCTGATGGAAGGAGAACCGAGATGCCAGGGAACAATCGTACCTCTGACCATCACACTCCAGGTGCCTTTGGAGACTTCGGGTGACCAAGTGCCCCGAAGCACTTTCGGTGAGGTCGTAACAGCTACCACCTTATTGAACTTTGGCCAGCAACCTCACCCACCTCCAGAGGATGTCCCAATAGAGGAGGAGAATGTTCAAGTAGATGAGGCCAGTAAGGCCCAAGAAGAGCAGCAAATAATGGACCAAGAGGTACCGGAAGAGGAAAAGGGAGAGGCTACTAATACCACCAGGGAAGATGAGGTCCCTCAGAATATGAAGTGGAGATTGGGGAAAATATCCCAAGTGATTTTACAGAGGATGCCAGCGTGGCAAAAAATATAGAAGGTTCCAGAGAATAGGAAACAAGAAGAGAACAAGAGCACAAGGAATTGGAATAGGAGTAGGAAAAAGATCCTGAAGAAAATGTAAACTCAGGGAATGCGCCACCAGATTCAGAAATGGATCTTAATGAATAGGAATTAGAAGCCAAGCTGCCCCAATGGCTGGTAGAAACCAACAAAAGAAAAGCTCTGGCGGCGACTACGGGCTCTCCTCTATCACTGGTTGAGATGATGGCCAAGAATGCTGAGACAAAGAAGTCCAAAAGGGCATGGGTGGTCCATACTCTCCAAACCAACCTAGTAGGTAGCACTATTGTGGTCATTATAACACCCCCAACAAATACATATGTAGCTGCCACAAGGCCTGAAGACTATAATATAACAGAGGTCGAGCTGGGGAAAAAAGATGAGCAAGGGAAATTGAACTTGCTAAAAGAGGCTACCAAGGTTATAAAGGCCCAGTATGCAAAATAGGCCCAGAAGATACAAGAGGAAAGAGAGACTTATGCCAATCTCCTCATACTTCTGGAAAAACTAACGCAACCCTTGGCCGAAGTTCACCCTGGGATCCCTTCTTCCAGATTGTCGCTTGCACAGGGTGACATAGACTCATTGCACATGATGAATAAAAAGGTGCAAGTAGTGGACGGGTGGGCAGCCAAGAAAATAATGATGATGAGATAATTTCTTGTGGTGTCCCTCCTAGAATTTTACAGAGTAGATCTCACTCTTAGCCATGCAAGAAGCTTCGCTCAGGTATGGGAGTTAGACTTAGAAAAATATGAAAAATGGAAGGTCGGGTTGGAGGAGATCCGCAGTATTGCCAAGGAGGTTTCCACAGAGTGGAGAATTTTGGGAGAAGAATCATATGATTCCCTCCAGGTCTAGTACTCCAGACTTGACCTCAAAATTGAGGTTTGCAAGGAACTAGTTAAGACCTTAAAAGAGAGATTGGCAGCTACCCAATATCCCTTGGGTTTATTCAAGACATTCGTGGTTGGGGTATCACAAGTTGATCCCTTCACCACCGGAACATGTACTTAAGAGGAATATGTCCTCAGTAAGTTTGATGAAAGGATGGAACCCTTGTACCAGTTGAGAGGAGATTTTGATTAAGACAGGTTGTCCCAGTTGTCAAAGACCATGATTTGATCGCATGTCGCCATCAAGATGGTGAATGAATTTTGGAGCAGGGAAAAAGAGGTTGAGGATGCAATGGAGGCTTTCCATAGCAGATAGGATAGCATCTAGAGCATAGATGAAGAGAGCATTAGCCAAGTGTTAGAGGCTTTGGAATAAATATAAGTCAATAAAGTTCTCCAGATCTGGGAGAATTTAGCTCGACATCATATTTTGTATTCTTTATTCTTTTGGAACGCAAATCCTTAGATCCTGGAGTTCTGGGTCCCATATTTTTGAATTCTTTACGTGACCCATGTCTTGGATCCCAATGCCAACCAATCAATTTTAGAACAGTAATAAAGGTTTTCAGAAGATGGATAACTGCAACAAGGTACGTCAACTCAATGGGAGGTTTCTGATAGATGGTCTTCCCAAGGTGTCATTTCAAAGTTACACCTGGCACATTGGAGATAGGGTACCACTTTCCCATTTATGAGGCATGTAGCCTTGATCCCCAAGGGATCGGATTTCTTCTTTCTCCTTCTTGGATCTCTTCTTGAGGGTGATTCTTCCACTCCATCTTTCTTGTCTTATTCTTCTGACATGTCAAGCCTTTTTCTTCTCAAGGTCTTTTGTAATGTGGTGTAGGTAGTACCGGCCACTGGATAGTGTATTATATTGTAAAATGTATAGTAAGTTAAGGTTAGGGTTGGGTCAAAAGACATGTATAAACAATAAGTCTGACTTCATTCCAAGCGTCAGTAAAATTGATGATTTTACAGTCCACAGTTAATAGCAAAGCAGTTCTCTCATTTCCTAGTTGCAAAGCTCAATGCTCCATTATTTTAAGTTTATTAGTTAAATTCTCCCTGGGAGTTATCATTGTACCACGCACTAGTACTTGCTAGAAAGATGTTAATGAAGAAGGAAGGGTTCTCTCAATGATGTTGTTGGCACTCTGTCTTCTGGGTTAACGATATTTTATGCTTTGTGTTCTTCATGTCCTTTGCTTTAATGCTTAAAGTACATTAACAACCTCCTTTCTTTTTCTACTGATGAAATATTAACTGATGGTTGTATGTTTCTTTAGTATTTAGTGTAGTGTGTTAGAGCATTTTTTATGTTTTGAATGTTTAGCATAACTATAGGTAGATAAAATCTTTCTAACTCTGCAAGATCTTTTTAACTTTATTTGTTAAGTAAAAGCATGCTTGGAGAAAACCCCACTCACCCGAATCCTCAAAGTTGATGAGCTGAAGATAACTAGCTATCCCTCTCAAAAAATAGTCACATCTCCCAATCGATCCCCACACTATCAAGACCTGACTCTCATGTGCTTGGAGGCCTGGGGAATCTCACTTCCCTAGACAATGTTTACAAGTGAAGTTGGCCGGTACCGCAGTACATCGGTGACAACTTACCTTTGTGGGCAGACCCGATCACAAAGTCCCGTGAACATATAATTATGCTTACTAGAGCATGAAATAAGTATCCTACCCCTTTCTTGCTCAATTTATTCCTCTAAATGCACAAATTCAATATTTCCACAACATTTGTAACACTTGCCAACTTTTCCAAATTTGGATACAACTATAACTTAAGGACTCCCAAAGATTTAGTTAGGCTTCCTAACCAAAAACAAACACACTCTAGAACCATATATTCCTCTTATTTCACTAGTGGCTTTGCTAAGACCACTACAAGAAAAAACTTGAATAGGAACCCTAGGTTACAATATAGCCTTACCTAGGTGCTCCTGCACCATACTCCCCCACAAAATTCAATCATGTCACTCCTCTAAACAAGATGTCATCGGAAATTCCTTACTTCTTGAAGTCTACAGCTGCATCCCATGTTGCCTCTGACTCTGGATTATGCTTCCACTTTACGATGTGTTCCATGTACACCTTATGTCTGATGGTCTTCTTGACCCTTGAATCTAATACCTTGTCTACTTATGTCTGCATCTTGGGAGGTAAAACATCAGGCTCAACATCTTTTCCAACCTCATCATTGTTCACATATATCTTAGTTAAGGGTAATTTAAACTTGATTAAGTCTGCCACATTGAAAACATGTGAGATGCTCAAATTAGTAGGTAGATCCACTTTGAATGCATTATCCCCATGCTTGGCTAAGATTTTGTAGGGTCCCACTCTCTTCACTTTTAGCTTGGTAGGAACTCCCTTTTGCAACCTAGATTTATTCAAATGTAACATGACGTAATCCCCTATCTCAAATTGAACATCCTTTCTCTTCTCATCCACTTTAGCCTTCAATTTTTGGGTAGACTTCAGTATAGTCCCCTTCAACTACTCTTGAATCTCCTTCATGGTTTGAGTCAAGTCTTTAGCATGACAAATCCTATACTCCATATCTCCAAGATCTCTAAGCTCACATACACCCATTGGGTGCATCCCATAAAAAAATTCAAATGGGATCCTACCTTTTTTCCATATTATTTAGTTAGGCACCTTAACAAGTTACCAAGTACTCTATTAACCACCTCAGTTTATCCATGAGTTTGAGGGTGGTAAGATGAACCAAATGATAGGTTAGTACCCAATCTACTCCATAGTGTTTTCTAGAAATGGTTCATGAACTTTACATCCCTATATGATACAATGCTTAGGGGTAGACCATGGAATCTTATAATCTCCATAACAAAATGTGCAATGCTACTAGCATCATGAGTAACTTTCTACAAGTTATAAAATGACCCATTTTTCTAAATCTGTCTACCACAAGATAGATACTCTCGTGATCATGTTTTTTCTTAGGTATCCCTACAAATAAATCCATGCTATAACACTCCCATGGTCTATTTTGGATTGGAAAATGTTCATAAAAACCTTCTTTTCTAGCTCCTCCTTTTGCTTTCATGCACACTACACATTTCTCAACATATTTTGTCACATCCCTTACCAAATTTGGCCAATGGTAAAACCTTTGTACTAACTCAATGGTTTTGTTCACATGAAAGTTGTCACTCAAGCTACCATTATGTTTCTCTTGAATGAGGTTCTCTCTCATTGAACCCTTAGGAATACACAACTGGTTTCCCCTAAACAAAAACCCACTTTGCATGGTAAAATAAAAAAACTTATTGTGAAAATGATTCTCAAAATTATAACATACCTTGTAGGCTTTAGCAAAGTCTTCATTATCCCTATAGAGGTCCTTGAAACTATCTATACTAATGCTTTTCAAATGAGCTTCTTGAATGGTCATTATCCTCCTACTTAGTGCATCTACAACCTTGTTCAACTATCCTTTCTTGTGCTTTATTGTGAATTTGAATGCTTGAAGGTATTCCATCCACTCTAGCTGTCTATTACTAAGCTTTTCTTGTATATTGATATAGCTAAGGGCCTATTTGTCATTAAACACTACAAATTCTTTATGTGGCATGTAATGTCTCCATTTCCTAAGAGACTAAACTAAGGCCTACACCTCCAAATCATAAGAAGAGTACTTCTTCTTGGCTTCATTTAACTTCTCACTAAAGAAGGCTACTAGTCTACTTTCCTGAATTAACACGCCCACTACTACCATCCCACTTGCATCACACTCTAAAGTAAAAAATTTATAAAAGCTATGCAGTCTAAGGATAGGTTGTGTTGCTACTTGGTCCTTCAACTTTTCAAATTATTTTTTTTCTTTAGAGGTCCATCTAAACTTAGTCTATAGACCACCCTTGATGGTATCAAGCACTCATGCACAAATTACACTAAAATTTCTTATAAACTTTCTATAAAACTGAGCTAACCCATGAAAGCTCCTTACCTCTATCCTTGTGGTTGGCATGAGCCAATTTAGAATAGCTTCCACCTTTCTTGGGTCCATCTTCAATGGCCCTTAGGATACTACAAACCCCAAATACGCAAGTTCTTTCTTGAAGACTCACACTTCTCTAGATTGATGGATAACTTATTCTCCTACAACCTTTTGAGTACCATCTCCACATGCTTCAAATGTTTCTTTGTTGTATTACTAAAGATGATTATATCATCTAGATACACTACCAAAAATATCCCAATGAAATCCTTAAGCACTTCGTTCATGAGCCTCATGAATCTTCTAGGGGTATTTGAAAGACCAAATGGCATAACTCTCCACTCATACAACCCATCAGTGGTCTTAAAATCTATCTTCCATTCATCCCCATATTTGATCGTAATCTGGTGGTACCCACTTTTGAGGTCCAACTTAGTGAAGAACTTTTCCCCTCCAAGACATTCCATCAAATCCATAATTCTAGGAATAGGAAATCTATACCTAATTGTAATCCTATTAATATCCCTATAGTTAGTGCAAAGTCTCCACTTACCACCTTTCTTGGATGCTAAGACCATAGGCACGACACATGGACTAATTCTCTTCTTGATTAGTCCTTGGTCTAATAGTTCCTGCACTTGTCTAGCCACTTCTAAGTTTTGATCTAGAGTAACCTTATAGGCTGCCTTATTTGGAAATGATGCACCAGTTACAAAGTCAATTTGATGACTTATCACTCTTGTAGGAGGTAAATTTGTAGGAGTACCATCACTGACTATATCCTTTTACTTTTCAAGTAACTCTCATATTTATGATGGCAAGGGTTATTTTTTAGGATTCTCTTCCTCCTTAGGTTTGAGAAAAAGGGCATACCCTTCACTTCCTTCATCTTTAAGGGTATTAATGAACTCTTTTCTACTACTAAATAAGACACTAGGGATCTTGCGTTGTGGCTCATCTTCTTCCAACATGGATTGAATTTTGAAAGTTCTCCCATCTTTCTCGAAAGATATAGAATTCTCCTTCCCATAATATACTGCACCCCTATCATATTTCCAAGGCCTTCCCAATATAATATGGCATGCATCCATAGGAAAAAAATCACAAAGAAACTTATCTTTATATCCTACAATAGTGAACTCCACCCAAGTCTTCTCATTCACCAACACACTCTACCCTTTGTTCAACCATGTCACTTTTTATGGATTGTCATGAGGGTACCTCTACGTCTGGTATAACCCCCTCTTGGAGTATTTTCACTACCATTCTCTTTCAACTTGGACTCTCCCCAATTTCTTTGTTCATTACCTTTGCCTTTATACCCACCTCTATGACCCCCTTGGTGTCTTCCTCTACCTCTTCCTCTGACATTAGAGTCCCCTTTCTTCTCATTCCTTTCTTCCACCTTAAGAGCTATTTGGTGGCATTTCTGAATAGTGGTTGGATTCTGTAAGCTTATCTCTTCTTCAATGTTCCATTTTAGACCACCCAAGTATCTTTCTACCTTAATAGGTTCCTCTTCTTGAATATTTGATCTGAGAAATAATTTTTGGAACTCCTCTATATAAGAAGCCACATCTAAGTCTTTTTGCCTTAGACCTTGTCTCTTTCTATGAAGTTGTATTTCATAGTCTTCTAGAAGATAGTTTTCTTTCACTTTAGTCACCATGGCATTCCAGTTAGCTATAAGTTGTTTACACATTCTAAGTCTTTCATATTTCAGGTACTTCCACCATGTCAATGCTGATCCTCTTAGACTTGACTTTGCAACCTTTAGCTTTTGTACCTCTGTAACACCTTCACACTCAAAATGGTTTTCCATTCCCTCAATCCATTACATCACTGTCTCAATATCCATTTTCCAAATAAATAGTGGTATACCTTCTAGTGCCTTTCCACCTAGTCCCTTGATGGATTTCAGGAATGGTTCTTCATTCAATGTAGGGTCTGGTTCAGGGATGATATCTTCCTCATCAATCTTCTTCTTATCTTTGTCATTACTTTCACCTTTTTTCCTTTATCCTTGGCTCCCTCAACCACCTCATGTAGTTTTATTCTCATTTCCCCTAGGGCTTCTTCAAGGAGTCTATTTTTATCATTTTTCTCACCCATCTCTTTGGCTAACTTTGTATTAGTCACCATGGTGATCTCCCCTAATGATTCACTAGTATATAGATACATACAATGAATCTCAAATATTTAACCTGGCTTTGATACCAATCTAATGTAAAGAAAAATCTTTCTCTCCAGCCCTACCTTCTCCTTGGGTCTTCTCTAGGCCACTTCTCTAGCCTATTAGGGTACTTCACAAACCCTAACACACAAGGATCATGTTCTCAATCCTCCACCTCTTCAATTTTTCTACACCAATAATGAAACCAACTCAACCACTAACATGCTCCATGGATGTCTTCTAACATTCTCCATACCAAATGATCAAACATGACCACAAATAGGTACCAATGGAGAGGAAGGTTTATTCCAAGTGCATTGGGTCCATAAAAATTCCTATCAAGATATAAATGCAATGAAATCCTTGTCGGTTTCAAGAACTTGCTTCAATTTGAACAAAACAAAGCTGTAAGGAATTAGGCCTTAAAACACACCTTTTAGCACATAACTCAAGAATTTGCTCAACAATATGGTAAAAAAATTCCATTTCCTTGTACTCTTTTTGGAAACCTCTTGGATTTATTTGGTCTCACTTCCCCAACCTATCCATACAGTGGATTTCTATATTTAGGCCTAGAAACAAGGGTTTCCCAAAATACTGACAACATCCACAAAAGTTTATTCTTTCACTAGGTAGAACTTCTCACCAAAACTTCCCCTTGGACATGAGGCTTCCTCAAACACACATCCTCCTCTCCAAATTCTCATATTGAAGCAACCAATGCCTTTAATCCCTTTAGATTCTTCTGCAATTCAATGTGATCCCTTTCCATGCTCTTTTGGCTCACCTAGGGCATCACTAAAAAAATGAAATACTTTCTTTCCAGGGCCCAAACATTTGTACAATTAAGGTAAAAGGATTCATCTCAAAAATCCAAAGGAACCATATAGATGTCATAGTGGGAAGGTGAGTTATGACCCCATAAGCAAAAATTGTCTAGATCAGACCAGCAATTATGCTAAAACCAAAGCAATTTACAAAATGTAAAGGAACAAAACTAAACAAATAATTAAACACACTCAGAATCAAGTATTTACATCTACTACCATATGCATGAGTTATAATGTATATATCAATTCATTAAATGACAAAAATCAAATAAAAATGCACTAAATGTGGTAAACTTTCTCAAAAAATTTGTTTATTCATGTTAAGGCCTTGAAATATCATCCTAAATCAGGCATTAGGGCATAATAATATCTCATGAACTAACAATTAAAACCTTCCTAATTTTTGGGTGGACTCTGATTAGGAAGGAATCTATAGATTCTAGGTTGGTTCCTATTGGATTTGGTATATCACTCATGATTGATTCTCTGATTGGGAAAAGGGAAGAAAATAGATAACTTCAAAACTAAATGAATAAAATGGGGTGATATACAAAACTAGATTTAGATTAATCATAACTTCAAACAAGCATCCACAAGACACACTACAGATATTTGCAATAGACATTCACTTTTCAACGTATAGGTTGACCTAAAGATCTCACTATTAGCGTTTGCACCACAAACAATGATGATCTTCCAACAAACGTACACATTTTGCAAAAGGTTATATTTTGATAGCTTAGAGAAGGAATTGGGTTAATTCACTAATCTATGCTACAAAACATATAACACTTAAATGTATAAATGGAGAAAAGGATAGAAATCAAAACTTAGAAAAATATGTGAATAATGTGAGCACTTGCTTTATTTTCTTCAAAATCTGCAATAGTTATATGCCAAGATGCAAAATACGCCAACGAATAAGATACATTCACTTGAATAGACTAATGCATCAAAAACTGAACCTATGGTTACAAAATGTATGTAGAAAGCACAAAGGAACTGATATGTTCACAAAACAACCTTCTCCCTAAATTTTGAACCCATGAAACTGACCTTCAAGTTCAGATATATACACTCCATGAACCTCTCAAGGATAAGTTTGAAAATCAGCATCCTTCCAAAATGACCTCCAAAACCCTAAATATTAGGCATAATACATGCCTTAACCTATGCCCCTAATCTTGGTTTAAAAAATACATCCTTCTTTAAACAAATCACCAACATATATAAAAACCTATAAAAAACAACCCTAACCCCATGCAACATAACATAAACCATGCATGAACTAATGCTGAAATCTTAATCTAAGGTCAATCATGACTGACACCATGCAATTAAAAAATATTTCAAAGAGTAAGTCACATCATCTCCTTCATATAATAGGCTAGGCTATTATGGCATTTTAGAAACTCAAGACTCTGGTTGTCGTGCACTGCAGTCTTCCAGGCATTTACTCCTCCACTATCATCAGACTCCAAAGTTTATCAAAACTTGGCATTTTCTTGGTTGTCGCATTGTATTTTCATTTGGGAAAAACATGAGGGTTTGAAACCCTCATCTATGGCACCGCTCATGCTGCAATTGTGGCATTGAATATGGTTTTTTACTGCTTCTCTGTCATCGGGCTGTTAATCTAGGAGTTGTTACTGTGATTTGGGAGTTGGGCTATTGTTTTGAAGTTCTTCTATGTCTTATATGGGATGGAACATAGTGATTTAATATTGTTTTTACTCCAACTTAGACTACGACAATGTCTTTCGAGGGTGGAGACTGAGCTCTACATCTGGAAGTGGTTATTACAACATAGAGCTCCAGCTCTTTGAACTGGAAGTTGTTTCTACTTAATCTGGGGTCGAGATGCACTTTGTACTGGAATGGGGGGATTTTGATCTAGGTTTTGGATGTAATGAATGGTGCTACTCATGCTTGTTTAATTATGGTTCTCAGGATCCACATCATTATATCTCAGTCATTGCACTTGCAGATAAGTAACCTCTATCTTTCGGCTTTCCATTTCTTGTACCTATTTAAACTTATTGTTGCATTTCATGGTTTAAACAGACTTGAGTTATGACTTTGGCTTTAATATTTTCTCTGTGATTCACTGCAATGATTTGGCTTCTCCATTTGTGTGCAATCTCTATTTGAATTATATCTTAGCTTACCATTGTTTAGTTAATCTTTCTTCGTGGCTTGGAAAGCTCAAGCTGTTTAAGTAGATGTGTTACTTTTCTTATGATACTCCTCTTGAAGTTATATTTGTGTTGTCACTCCATCATTATCTATCACTTGGGGTTTAGTATTGTCATGTCTTTGCTGTCGATAGTGAACATATTATGCACATTAATACTCCTTCACTTTCGAGACTGACAGTAACCACAAAATTTTCTTTAAATGGTCCTTCTCTTTGTTGGGGCCATGACTTGAACTAATGGTTTGACATTTTAAATATGTGTCTAAATTTACAAACTGTCTAGTCTCCACCTTGCACCTATCGATAGTGACCAAATTGTATAGATGCTTTCATCCTTCCACTATTATGATCATATCAGTATTATAAAATATATATCACTATTATTTATCGTTAGTAACAACAATTTCTGAATGAATTCTTACTATTTTTGACCTTCTATGGCACTTGTTATTTATTTTACTCTATTCATGTGCTCTACATTTAATTACTCTATGTTTATTAATGGCATCAAAAACATCTGATTTCTCACTGTCAATTATCTTTCATGACACCATGATGAAATACACCTGCAAATGCATGTTACTTTGCAAAAACACAAGGAACCTCACAGTTATATGCATTTTTCAATCCTTGAACAACATTATCTTATGATTTTCTTAAATACATCTTATCACTGCATTTGATGACACTGCTTGTTCTGTATATATACCATCTAAAAACAACATGTAATTACTTGGTATATTAGCTTCAATTGCATCAATACTAGTAACAACATGCATCAACATTGTCTTTTAATGTTACTCATTCCAATTTTTAGATAACTGTTATGAACTACATCTTTTTCTCTTCTACATTTGACCTTTTAATCTGACTTCATGAGCTCATAGCACTCTTTCTCTTTTGATAATGCATTTTGTGATGTTCGAGCATGGGCTCATGACACTCACTATACTTTTATTTATTCTCTATTATTTGTGAATTCAAAGTTCATTACTTTGTGCATTTGAATGCACTCTTGTTTCTTCTGTTTGATAACATCACCAGAAAGCTCAAATGTTAGATTAGTAAACATAACCAATTGATCATGTTTTATGTGTGAATGCCATGTTTCATGAACATTCATGCATGAATGATGTTTGATTGATTGTGTTAACTAATCTAGCACAAACTTTCCGTTTTGAAAATGATTTCTAAGATACAGGAACTAAGTCCCTTTAATTTAGATATCCGGTTTACAAAAACAACTCTTTTATACAATGCAGAATGATAACCATAGATGGTAAAAAGTTTCATGGAGGCATGTCCCTTTGATACTACTATCCTATTAATGTAGATGCATATTTTTAAACTGTATTGATGTTATTGGCCAACGTGCAATTCTTAAAGTTTGATTGTTAAATGATGTTTTTAGGTTTTCATGCATTTCTTAGATCCAATTTGGATCTAACACTTCTTCTTTCCATGATGCAGGACACAAGACCCAAATACCTAAGATGCCAAACATGATGGACAATGCAAAGACATGGAGACTCCAGACAATGCAAACAACTAGCCACCAAATGAAGAAGACATTATGAGTTAATGCATGGAACCCTACTCATGCTTTCTTTTCTGCATTTACTCCTCTAATTTCCAAAGTGAAAGATGTAATATGAAAAGAACATTTATTCATTACATTTAGTTTGAATGCACAATGTAAAGATCAAGTTTGAATTTAAAAACTTGAAACAAATCAATACTTATAGTACAATGTAACTAATGATATGAATGCAATATGAATGTATCTCATGTATATTATCCAAACAACAGTATTTAAGATGTGTACCTTTATGCAATATTTTATTGTTTTTTATTATTATCCTACATGTACAAAATTAGGATAACAATTCTGGGGACTTCTGCTAGATGTCTACCTTCTAGACATGAACAATAGAACTTATTCATTGGGAAATGGAGTAAAAAACAAGAACATATCATATCCAACCTTTATTGAAATGAAAATGCATCTAAACTAAGATTCATGCAACCTAACTAAGGACTCGTGCAACCTACAACTGACCTTGTGCCTTGAAGGCACTTTATTGAAAATAAAAACCTAACCTACTCTAACCCTATCCGGTAATGATACATGGTAGATAAAGCCATTAACTAATTGAGATAAATAACTACCAATTCTCCTTAGCTTAGAATTACCAACATGCTTAAGGAAAATGAGATTGATATGGATGAATACCATGAAAGTAATTAGCTGATGTAAGAAATTTGGCTAGGAAAAGTATCCACTTACTTAGCTAAATAGCTTGGAGGAAAAAACCCTCTGAAAAGGATCCACAAGGTGGAACGATCCTTTTAGCTTCATCTTCTGATGGATTAACATGCTTAAGTGTGAACATGCAAGTCTCTAGTTTATTGGACTCATTCCTTGCTAAATGCCTAATGGGGAAGCCTCTAGATAGAGAAAACTTGGGGATTTGTTTTTGGTTCTTTGTTTCTTGAACACAGTCATTCTGATGTATATGCACTAATCTAAGATCCTTATATGGAATGAGTTGAGGTAAAACTAAGATTAAATTATCATCAAGGCTCAAACAAAACTCTTCAAGATCATCCCATAATAAGTCCTCTTCATCCAAATTACCTTCTTGCACTGATTCATCCTGAAAAATTACTTGGTCTCCTATCTCTTGAAAACATATAACTTTCTCATGAGCTCCATTCTACTAACCTGAACCTGATGCAGATACCAGTTGAGGCATGTTGTCTTCCTCAACATAGTTGGGAAGTTCTTCAGGAAAAATGATTTGTATCTCATGTTCATCACCTTCTTCCCTCTGATTATTACAAATAGGCTCCTTAATTTGTATTTGATAAGCTTCCTTGTATTTCACAGTTATGGAAACAACCAATTTTATTGTCTCTTTATGCTCCTATAGCTCTTTATCATGAAACTCCTTATGAGTTGCTATCTCTCTTTGGAAATCTTCTTCTTTTGCACCTATAGCAGCACTAACTTTTATCAACTCTTTTTCAAAGAATTTATTCAGCGTTGCTATTTTTCTTTGCAAGGGGTGCTTGAATTATTTGATTTCCTACAGTAACCTCTTCATACTACCTCCATTTGGCATCAAAATCTCCTTTTCTTGTCCCTGCGTATGCCTCTTCTGTGTTTGTAACACCTCTTCATAGTGTTTTTTATGTTATTCTAGATCTTTATGAAGAGTTTATTCATGACTTATGTGAGGTTGCACCAAATAGTTCTTGTGGCATTGGTCCTGATAAGCCAACCTCTCTTGTTTCTATACACATGCTTGATGTGAAAGCTCCTCTTTCTAAGTCCTCAATTCTTGTTGGAACTCAGATTCTTGTTTCCTCTTGACATCTGCAATTTGCATGGTCAATTCCTACAACATGTGCAACTTTGTGTTTTGACATGGATGAAAATTATCCAATGGATCAAAATCATCCATAAATGTAATGCAGTCTGACCTGCTCCCTTGAGAGCAGTCCCACCGGGCGTGCCAAAAAATGTTAAGGCCTTGAAATATCACCCTAACTCGGGCTTAGAGAATAATAGTATCTCATGGTAACAATGGAAACCTTCCTGAGTTGTGGGTGGTTTCTAATTAGGAAGGAATCTCTGGATTCTAGGCCGGTTCCTTTTGGATTTGTTATATCACTCATGAATAATTCTCTTATTGGGAAAAGGGAAGAAAAGGGATAACTTCAAAACTGAATGAATAAAATGGGGTGATACACCAAACTAGATTCAGACTAATCAAAACTTCAAACAAGCATCCACAAGACACACACTACCAAGATTTGCAATAGACATTCACTTTTCAATGTATAGATTGACCTAAATATCTCACTATTAGGGTTTGCACCACAAACAATGATGATCTGCCAATAAACATATATAGATTCTGCAAAAGGTTATATTTTGATAACTTAGAGCAGGAATTGGGTTAATTCACTAGTCTATGCTACAAAACATATCACACTTAAATGCACAAATGGAGAAAAGGATTGAAATCAAAACTTAGAAAAATATGTGAATAATGGGAGCACTTGATTTATTTTCTTCAAAACCTCCAATGGTTACATGCCAAGATGCAAAATATGCCAAGGAACAAGATACATTCACTTGAAAAACTAATGCATCATAAATTGAACCTATGGTTACAAAATGTATGTAGAAAGCACAAAGGAACTGATATGTTCACAAACCCACCATCTGCCTAAATTTTGAACCCCTAAAACTGACCTTCAAGTTCAAATATATACACTCCATGAACCTCTCAAGGATAATTTCAAAAATTATCTTCTCTCCAAAATGACCTCCAAAACCCTAAATATTAGGCATAATACATGCCTCAACCTATGCCCCTAGTGTTGGTTTAAAAAATATATCCTTCTTTAAATAAATCACCAATATACATAAAAACCTATAAACAACAACCATAACCCCATGGAACATAACCCAAACCATGCCTAAACTAATGCTGACAACAAAACCTAAGGTCAATCATGACCAATGCCATGTAATTAACAACTCTTTCAAAGAGTAAGTCACATCATCTCCATCATGGCATAGGCTAGGTTTTTGTGGTAGTTTAGAAAATTGAGACTCTCGCTATCGTGCACTACAGTCTTCAAGGTATTTACTCCTCCATTGTCATTGGACTCCAAAGTTTATCAAAACTTGGCATTTTCTTGGTTGTCACATTGTATTTGTAGTTAAGAAAAATATGAGGATTTTAAACCCTCATCCATGATATTTCTCATGCTGTAATCATGGCATTGAATCTGGTATTTTACTACTTCTCTATCATTGGGTTGTTAATCTAGGAGTTGTTATTGTGATTTGAGAGTTGGGTTGGTGTTTTGAAGTTCTCCTCTGTCATCTCTGGACTAGAGCATAGTGATTTAATAGTGGTTTTACTCCACCTTTGACTATGAGCATGTCTTTCGAGCATTAGGCTTGGGCTCTACATCTAGAAGTGGTTATTGCAACAAAGAGCTCAGGCTCTTTGAATTGGAAGTTATTTCCACTTAATCTGGGGTCGAGTTGCACTTAGCACTGGAGTGTGGGGCTTTTGACCTAGGTTTTGGCCATAATGAATGGCGCTGCTAATTCTTGTCTAATTATGGTGCTTGGGCTCCATATCATTACATCTCAGTCATTGCACTTGCAGATAAGTGACCTTTATATTCTAGCTTTCCATTTCTTGTAGCTGTTTAAACTTACTGTTGCATTTCATGATTTAAACAGACTTGAGTTACAGCTTTGGCTTTAATATTTTCCCCATGATTCACTACAATGATTTAGGTTCTCCATTTGTATGCAATTTATGTTTGAACTATAGCTTAGCTTACCACTATTTAGTTAATCTTTCTTTGCGGCTTGAAAAGCTCGAGCTATTTAAGTAGATGTGTTACTTTGCTTGTGATATGCCTCTGGAAGTTATATTTCTGTTGTCACACCTCCACCATTATCTATCACTTGGGGTTTTGTCTTGTCTTGTCTTTGTTGTCGACAATGAACATATTATGTACATTAAAACTCCTTCACTGTTGAGACCGACAATAACCACCATATTTTCTTTAAATGATCCTTCTCTTTGTCGGGGTCGTGACTTGAACTGGTGGTTTGACAATTTTAAGATGTATCTAAATTTACAAACTCTCTGGTCTATACCTTGCACCTGTCAACAGTGACAAAATTATATAGATGCTTTCATGCTTCCACTGTTATGTGCATATCAATATTATAAAACATATATCACGGTTATTTATCATTAGTAACAACAACGTCTGAATGATTTCTTACTGCTTTTGACCGTCAAAGGCACTTGTTATTTACTTTACTTTTTTCATGTGCTCTACATTTAATTACTCTATGTTTATTATTGGCATCAACAACATCTGATTTCTCACTGTCACTTATCTTTGGTGACATCATGATGAACTGCACCTGCAAACGCATGTTACTTTGCAAAAACATAAGGAAGTTCATAGTTATATGCATTTTTCAATCCTTGAACAACACTATCATTTGATTTTCTTAAATACATCTTATCACTGCATTTGATGACACTACTTGTTCTGTATATATACCATCTTACAATGACATTTAGTTACTTTGTATCTTGGCATCAATGACATCAATACTTGTAACATCATGCATCAACATTGTTTTTTAATGTTACTCATTCCAATTTTGTAGATGACTACTATGAACTACATGTTTTTCTCTTCTCCATTTCACCTTTCACTCTGACTTCATGAACTCATAGCACTCTTTCTCTTTTCATAATGTATTTTGTGATGTTCAAGCATGGGCTCGTGATACTCACTACACTTTTCTTTATTCTCTGCTATTTGTGAATTCAAAGTTCATCACTCTGTGCATTTGAATGCACTCTTGTTTCTTCTGTTTGATTACATCGTCAGAAAGCTCAAATGTTAGGTTAGTAAACATAACCAATTGATCATCTTTAATGTGTGAATACCATGTTTCATGAATATTCATGCATGAATTTTGTTTGATTGATTGTGTTTACTAATCTAGCACAAACTTGATGTTCTGAAAAAGGTTTCTAAGCTACAGGAACTAAGTCCCTTTAATTCAGATATCTGGTTTACAAAATCAGAAACTCTTTTATACAATGGAGAATGATAACCATAGATGGTAAAAGTTTTCATGGAGGCATGTCCCTTTGATACTACTATCTTGTTAATGTAGAGGCATATTTTTCTACTGCATTGATGTTATTGGCAAACGTGCAATTTTGAAAGTATGATTGTTGAATTATGTATTTAGGTTTTCATGCATTTCTTAGATCCAATTTGGATCTAACTTTTCTTCTTTTGATGATGCAGTACACAGGACCCAAAGACCTAAGATGCAAGACATTATGGACAATGCAAAGACATGAAGACTCCAGACAATGCAGACAACTAGCCCCCAAATGAAGAAGACATTACAAGGCAATGCATGGACCCCTACTCATGCTTCTATCATGCTTTCTTTTCTGCATATACACCTCTAAGTTCCAATGTGAAAGATGTAATATGAAAAGAACATTTATTCATTACATTAAGTTGGAATGCACAATGTAATGATCAAGTACAAATTTGAAACTTTAGACATATCAATAATTAGAGTATAATGTAACTGATAATATGAATGCAATAGTAATGTATCCCATCTATATTAGCAGAACAATAGTATTTAAGAGGTGTACCTTTATGTAATCTTTTAATATTTTTTTATTATTATCCTACATGTACAAAATTAAGATAATAGTTCATTAACCAAATTGTTCCCAATTTTGTCCAACCTTTCACATAGGTCAAGGGAGGCCTTAAATGGTTGATCCTTCTGCACACTAATTGTTTCCGACAGTTACATAACTATATGTTTGAAAATGCACTTGAAGTAAGAAATGTTGTCAATGAATATATTGTCAATTTTGCAAAGTTGTCAGCAAGTTTTACAACTTTTGCAATCTTCGACCCAAACACGGTCAACTGACTATAAAACTCAACCAAATACATACTTATTCTATCTAGAGCATGAAATAGGTATCCTACCCCTTTCTTTCTCAATGTTTTCCTCTAAATGCACAAATGCAATTTTCCCACAACATTTGTAACACTTGCCAACTTTTCCAAAGTTGGACACAACTATAACTTAAGGACTCCAAAAGACTTTGTTAGGCCTCCTAACCATAAAAAAAAAAACTCTAGAACCATCTAGTCCTCTTATTTCACTAGTGGCTTGGCTAAGACCACTACAAGACAAAACTTGACTAGGAACCCTAGGCTACAATATAGCCTTACCTCGGTGCTCCTGCACCAGCATGTCTTTTTCGTTGCAATGTGTAAAATTAGATAATGAAATTTTACAAAGATTTCAATATATGTGTGTCATTGAATGTGTGAGAAGATATAATTCCAAGTATATTGTAGAAATCTTAGCATTCCATTAGATCAAGTAGTGGAAGGGTTAAAATCTACACCATGAATGTACTATTCTAAATAATATTTTTGACCTATTTCAAAATGAATCATTAATGTATGGATGTTCTAGTTAAGATGTGATAATTGTTGAAATATGAATGCCCCTACTTGATGTAGGGTGTAGGGGTATTTGTGATACACAAATGTGATGAAGAGTTAAAGATCAACATGAATTATTGGTATTGAAGAATTTATAGAAAATAATTGTTGCATGCATTCTGATTTAAGGGATCATATATATTCTTTCTCAATATCATTTATTTATAAATGAATTATGAATCGGATTTATGCTTTCTCAATATGACAAATATGGACAAGGCTACCTAAATGATTCCAAACCTATGTATTGCCTAGCATGGTTGCGGTTTCTATTTTTAGATAACTTTGTTATATAGATTTAAGTTTTGAATCATAGTATGAATTTATTATTTGAAATCTTAAGCATACTTTTGTCTTTGAATGGTCTATTCATGTGATAATGTGAGGTGAAAATTCTGGGTATGGTTCCAAATTTTCGGTCTAGACCAAGCATATATCTAAAAAAGATGACGGTTGAAAAAAAAAAAGTTACAAATAAAAACCTAGACTTAAGCTGAAACTAACTAGCTAACCATTCATCAAGTATTTATGTCTATTAAACCATTTTGATTTTTCACATCTATTAACCATTTTGATTTTTCACGTATGCTATTGAGTTATCACCTATCAGTTACATTTTGGCTGTAATTTTGGAAATTTTATACAAATTATGGTTGTTTTTTATATTTAATATTGTATGTGTGAGTGAACACATGTGCATGTAACTAGCCTTATTAAAGTGAGTAAAGTTAAATATCCCCTATGTTTTTTTCTCTTTTAATTTTCTGTGGTACGTTGAATTTTGCGTGCTTGATCAGAAGTTTTGCTTGATGTGTTCATTTTCACGTTTTGATGATTACTCATAACTGGAATGCTTTTTAATAGTCTTTCAACTTCAAAAAATAACATGATACTAGAAAATTAAATATTTTGTTGCATGACAGTTCAAGTGACTGAGAAACCAATTATGGCCCTAGATGCAATGAATGTGTAAGGTACTGAATCTTGCATAAAGAACAATAATATTTGTTGTTTTTTATATTGGAGTTTTAAAATTTTAAGTGATAATCTTGCATAAAGAACCATAATATTTGTTTTTTTTATATTGGAGTTTTAAAATTTTAAGTGATAAAACACCAAGAGTTTCTTTTTTTTTTAATACAATACTTGGCAAAATTTATTACTCGACACAATCTATGGTTAATGATCCTGTGTGCTTGATTATTACAGAGTTCCATCTGCGAAATATATAGTTCTACCTGGTTCACTTTACAAGCTATGACCAGTGATAGGCATTCACAATATCGTTTCCTCCATTTATTTGTAATAGAATGTTTAATTATATCCTTTTTCATTAAAGTCTTTTTTAACTTACATCCTTTACCAGTCTATTTTGTGGCCTTGTATTGAAGTTCCTTTCCAAGTCCCTTGGGTTTTATTGTATTGAAGCCTCTTCGTCAGCTCTCTTATTATTTGGAGAGAAAAGAGCTGAAGTGTTCTTCACTTGTATCAAATGACTAGAACTTCCATTTATGACAATATTGTATTAGTATGCCCGTGGGCTCCATATAATTTTATTATTCTTTGAGTATTTCTCCAGTTTACAGTTTATGTATAAATCCGCTTTGAGTTAATGTTCCTCTTTCATTTTTCTTTTGTCACCTGAAATGGACCAATTTGTTACTCCGTTATAAGTAGTGCATCGCGTTACATGTCAAACTTAAAACTTTCTTCATAGTTTTTTATGGACTAAAAAGTAGGTTAGAAATTTTCAGTTTGAAAGGTACTTTTGCACTATGGCATGTATTTTTGCACTATAACATGTACCCATCAATATTTTTTTCACTTAAAGTACGCTAGAAACTTTTGGTGGCTATTTTGTCTGATAATTGTTTGGCTTTTGTTCCTTTGACATATATCAAAGGCATTGTTTTAATGCATCACTCTAATAGTCATTTCCATGGAGTCTTAGTCACTAAACATTTTGTGTTTTCTTTAATATATATTATCATTTCTTGAGTCTATATGTGCCTTTGTATTGGTTATTCTACACTACTCCTATAAGTCTCTTCAAATGTGTCTGCATTTCTATCTAGGAACTACCTCATCATCCTAATTGTAGCATGTCAAATGAATTCCTAATACTATCACATTGATGATTTTTAGAGACATTATTTTACTTTTGTGGATGAGATATGGCTTGTGAGTTTTGACTAGTTTCCAACACGTAACGCACCATTATCCTTGTAGCTTTCTCATCACCAAAACCTCATATATGGCAACAAATATGTCTTATTTAGGTGAGAAGGAAATCACTATCGTGAGAACACTTTCCATTGATATTTTAAATTCCTAACTTCATTTTAACATTATAATCTTTATTAACTTTCCTTCATCAAACATTAATACCCGAAAAATAATACTCATCAAGAAGTAGTTCATTCATCACTGATCATAAAATCAATAGGTAGGTTTTATGTGCTATAGGATATATCTCTAGCACATAGAAGAATTTTTTTTTTGGGTTCTAATTTGTAGCTAGTAGACTTTTAAATTATAATTTTTTTGCTATAATTCTTGCTAGGCATTTGCACTTACCTACTAGGTTTAATATGTTTCTTAATGGTCATTCTTTTGATAGGTTGTGTCACACAAATATTATTTCATGTGTCTAGAAAGTAATATAATTTACTTATCATGACATATAGTGCCTCTCCCGTTTGTGCCATCTTGGTGGATGTGGCTTTGATGGTTTTATGTGTGTGTATTTCATGATCATATTGGACCCATGAGAGGTTGTACCTTCAGGACGATCTTATCTATGCTATTACAGCGACAACTTGTTTATGTTCCTATGCTAGTTGTATATATATTGGTGATCCTTATATCTGCACCTTGGGATTGGTTGAGCTGACCTTGTATTTCACTAATTATTCCTTTGTGATGGTGTTATGTTGGCATTTAAGATGTACCTAGTTCAGGTTGTTCTTGTGCTCAATCTAAGATTATTGATGTGGTTATGATTGTTATGTACCTATTTGCCTTGTGATGTGAGTTGATAGTTTCATTGAGGTTTGGGCCAGTGGTTACCTAAGTATGACTGCTTACCTTGTTGAGATACTATCTGGATCGAAAGTTATCATATTGTACCTTGATGTTGTTACTTCATGATTAACCATGTGATTGATCTAGTGGTTGTACTAAGTGGTGTATCTGACTATCGTACCTTAATTTTGTCACATATATCATTGCTAATTTTAAATGTTAGAATATGATGTTAGTAATACTTCAATCTTATCTTCATGATGATGAATAGTTTAATTTGTAATTAGACTTGGACTGGGGATTATGTTTAAATAGCTGATGAATTTTAATTGACTCGTTATTATGGTGCTCTTATGCTATGGATAATTGTCTTTCACATTTAGTTGATATAGGCTAAGAATAGCCTATAAATGATCATTTAAATATTTTAATTTAATGCATTATTATGTGATTACATGTTGTATATTGTTGTATTACGCCACTACTATACATTTTTCCTGTTGGTGCTAGTAAGAAGTGAAATAGAGTCGTAGTCACTTTATTGCGAGATCTACATGATGTAACATTCTCCTTCAATGTGATCATGTATTTGTTTGTGCTTTGGCTATTTATATGATTGAGCATCTACACTTGATGTTTGCTTATTTTCTGAACAGGTACCAGGTAAATCCATCCTGAGTATAGGATTTGAGTGTGTACCTATATCCCCGATAGTGACACTAGGAGATAGTGACCTTGACTATTCATGTTGAGCCAATGTCATCCCTGTAAGCGCGGCGTATCCATAATATTGTTATTATAATTATCCCTCTGGTTATTGTGGTAAATCCAAATTCATAATAAATTATGTGAATTGACTAGTGAGTGTGTCTGTGCATTTAGGGTTCCGCAATTATCACGGAAATTATTTAATTTAAATTTTGATTTAATTATTTTATAGAATTTTAATGATTTGTTTTATTTTAATTATTTTGTGGCTAATTTGTCGTAGTTGAATTCCGAATGCCTATAATTGTTTTAATTAATTTGGGAAAAGGTCGAATAGTGTATTTAATTATTTAAATATTCTATTCGACAGTCTCTTTGGGGAAAAGTTCTTTATTTTTTTGTATAGAGTTTCTTTTACTCACCTTTCACTTGCAATTTTGGTGAAAATGAGATTTTGCTCCAAAATGCTCTTTGGAGAAATTTGGTTTTATTTTTTTGTGATCGATCCGGTTGTTGGATTTTTGTGGGTAGAGGCTCATTGTGATCGTACCATAATTTCTCCCATTCTTATAGAGTCATTTTTTATTCGGCATACTCTTCTCATTTTTCTTCTCATTCTTATTTTTTACCATTCATGTGAGGTAGGACATCTCACCTTTTTTTATTTACTTCATTTTTTCAAATGAAATAATTTGCTAAGCATTTTAGGGATGAGAGCTAGTGTTCCCGACTGTTTTAAAGCATTTTCATGACCTAGTTGGGCGGGTATTAGCATTTATGTATTTTCCATGTTTGTAGTTTGAATTTTTTATCTAGTTATACTGCCAAAATTTTTATGTGAGCTTGGAACTTGAATTGTATTTGATTTTTTGTAATTTTGGAATGTTTTAGAAATGGGTTTTCGATTTCATCAAATTCCAAAAAAAGTTTGAATTTTGGAATGTTTTAGAAATGGGTTTTCGATTTCATCAAATTCCAAAAAAAGTTTGAATTTTGAGTGTTTTTTGTGTCACCTCGTTTTGTGTCACCCACTTCTTGCATGTTCCCTTGTTGGCATGTTTAAAATTATATTTTTAGTTTCCTTTGCTACAAGGAGTACGATTGTGGATTTGGAATGGATAGAGGACATTACCGATAGTTTATATTATGATCCAAAAGTGCTCTCTCGGGTTAAGTTTGTGGATTTTGCCTTGTTGTAGGTTCGCCATAATTTTCAAGCGAATAGTTTCTTTTGGGAATTGTGTGCCATCCTAGTATGCTAACGAAATGACTTAAGGATTTCATGAGAATCCATGGTTTTGGCAAGTGGCCAATTGAGCTATGTGTTATTGTTGTTATCATTTCGATTTCCACTCAGATATGTTTTCCTGAGTGAGGTTTATTATTCATTCTTGTTTCTTTTCCAAGATCTATCCCCTTGCATATTTTTGTTCCATTATTATGTGGTGTTGGCCATGTTCGCCACGTGCATGTGAGTGTGCTTATGTTGGATCTTGCGAGATCGAAACTCCTAGATATAGTCCAGTTGAATGTTTTATCATTTGGGGGTTGTGTTGGGAAATTGCATTGCCTTGTGGCACTTGTCGTATGGTGAGCATGGGTATGTACGGGTAGATGTGTGGAGTGGATTCTAATGGTTATCGTAGCCTAGAAGTGGCCGACAAGGTAACGCAAAGAGGTTTAATAATGTCTTAACCAAATAAACATATGGGTAATAAAACTTAATAAAAGGTAAGAGTTTACCTATATGTTTTGAGGCCTCCAAAGGGAGTAGAGTTAACATACCATATGTCACTTGGGAATACCAAGGGTGATGGTGTAGTGTCTGACGAAATCTAGTCTCCTGTGTGAGCTGGTATAAGGCCTCCCGAGGGAGTTGAGTTACAGTAACACATACTTTTTGGTCTAGTACAAGCCAAGAGACAACAGTCCACTAGAATCCCTACATAGTATCCTTAGTGTGCTCTAAGTAGGGACCTAGAATACTCCATTTACATTCATGATCATATGTGTACCTTGAGCCATGCATTGGCTGGTGTGTGTTTAGCCTCTTGCGTGTTTGTGTGTCTTATGTGCCTGTGGTGGGGTAATTATCTCCATGAGCACGACGGGTGGGCCTACAGGTACCACACGGTTGGGTGGAATTGCAAGCATAAACCACTGCTAGGGATCAGAGTATAGAGTTGGCCTTCCTCCAGCTACAGGATTGGAGCTTGCTTCTCATTTACTTCTTTAGGTTACTTTTTATTGATTTATGTAGTTACTTTATACTCATATATATGTACTTGATGTGTACTCTCATTGTTGGATTTTGATTATGTTATTGTTTTAGATGATTTGTATGCTTAGTTATTTCTTGGTTGTCATATTTATGCTTTTGGGGAAATTGAGTGTTTACCTCCTTGATTCGTTTTCTCCCAACACTCCCCGATGTGGAGTTTCCTTCTTATTTTAGCTTAGAATTTCCTAAATTTTCATCTTGGGCCGGAAGGGAAACATCTTGCATGAGTAGATATAGTCTATTATATGAGTTTGTATATTTTGTCATATGGGACATAATAAGGTCTTGTACGATTTCCTGCCCACTCGTATCAGTTTTTGGAGTTACTCGTATGGAAACCCATGGATACTCGTATGGGAAGCTATGCATACTTATACGACCTTTCTTTTGAGTTACTTGTATGGTGGACAAAGGGCATTTTAGCCTTCGACCGAAAGATAAAAGTTGGCTTTCTAGATACCCATTTTAGCATTACACCTTCCCCAATAAGGATAGTTTTAGTATCAAATGTTGTCACATAAGTGAATGATATTTTTTGGTTGTCTTCATGTTTTAATTTGGTAAATGACTTATATGATTTAATCATGGTAGGAATTCTATTTTGGGTTTAAAAAGAATAATCCTAGAATAATGTAGTAATTGGATGAACCTTGTATGCTAATCATGTAGTCAGTAAATGAAGTGGGGTGGTGGTTCGTGCTTGGCAATCTTTGGTGGTTGTGTTTAGTCTTCCGCTTGCGATATGTATAACATGTTGGCTAACTTTATATAAAAAAAATGATAGCTCTTTTTTAATCCTTGCGTCCAACATTTCCATGATAGTGCATTACATATGGTATCAAAGCTCATATTCATATGCTGGGATCTCTTGGTATATATTTCCTGCTTAGTTGATCTTGTTGGTGTGTGATCATGCATAAGTAGTGTTGGGAGTAGTGGTAGCTTGTTACTTGGGTACCTAGGCTTGGCATTTGTGAGTGTTCTAGAAGAACTGATGCAAGTGACATTTTGTTGGAGGAAGAGTACCTCATAAATCTTGCACCTTTGAGGAATGGATGATACCCCTGTGTGAGTACCTCTATTGAGCACTTTAGACCATATTTTGGAAACTTTCTCTTAGTTTGTGAGTGTTTGGTGACTCTTGCACAGGATGTGTGCGTGGATGCCTTGGAACAATGTTTATGTTTCCCTTTTCTATAGCATGATATCTAATGCGTATATGTTGACCCTAGACTATTGTAGGAGTTGGTATGCCCTTGTGTGGCTTGATTGCATGTGTGATCTCTTAGTTGGAGTCATTTTTTGGTGTCCATGTTTGGCCATGAGTGCCTATAATTTTACTCCCTTTTTGGAAGTAACATGCATTGTATTCTTATGTTTATTGCTTAATGAGAAGGTAATTGAAATAATTCATGTTAGTTATATGTGACATCTTATTTCTTGCATTATTAAGCATTCCTCTTGAAGAACAATATTTATGTATCATGGTAGTTATTGAAAAGAGTTATGCTTTAGTAATAAGCAATGAAATTAATTATTTTTATAGATCATTTGGGTTAATGACTTATGTCCTCAAATTGCTTGATTATTAATACTTTTGAAAGAGATTTGTGGTTATGAAGCATCTACTGCAATTGCTTATTCAATGTAATCATGTGAACCTAGAATTTTTTACATTATGATTTTGCATCTACCCTTCATTGAGTGCAATAAGGCCACTGTGGTAGTAGAGATTATCTAACCCTTGTGAGAGGTTGGGATTGCTACTATACCCTTGGGGATTGGGTGTTTTCATGTTGTTATAACCAGTTTGATGACTTGTGGTACAATTCGTGCATACATAATTGTGGGAAGAACCTTTGTGGTTGTTGACCAGCCATTTCTTGAGCCAATGTTATGTAGCCCCTCTTGTTTGAGTGTGTTGACAACCCCCTTTGAGAGATTGAGTCTCATTTTTTGAACCTAGTGTGCTTATCCTTGTGGCATAATCACCCTCGTGCATTTTGTGTTGCTTAATCAAGGAAATCGTGTTGTCCATTTAGCATATGCTTACAATTAGTATTTTGACCCTCATTTGTTTAAGACCTTGCATAATAGAAATTTTTCACTACATGGGAAAGAATAAATAAATTGAATTAGGAAGTAATATTTTTGAACTATAAAAGTTAAAGATAAGCCTATGACTGAGTCCATTGATGATTTATTGTTTGATGTTTGTGGGTGTATTCTGTAACATTGTTGGTATGATGTATTCCTTAGTACCATATGGCGATTACTCCCTCTTGTGTGACAGATTTTAGTTATAGTGTTTTGTGAATGTAGTTCATGATTGGCGTTTTATTTATTTTCTTTGTGGATCTTTCCATGTGTTGTGTGGGCTCGCATCATTTTGGGTACTTTCATTGCTTGGACTAGTCACCAAAAAACTTCTCTACCAATGCCTTCATCACAGTTGTCACATTTGATTTATTGTTGAAATGTGCATATTTTTGGGATTTACTATTTAAATTGATAACTCTGCCATTTGGGTTTTCCCCTTTTTTTTTGTGCTAACTATTTTGAATGTTTTCTATTGTTGCCCAGTTTTGGGTTCTATGACTCTATCATGTTCGATGTAGACCTCTGATAGTATTTGCAAGGGAAAACATCACAAAGAATATACCATTGTGTGTTTGTTGATTAGTTGTTAATATGTTAATGAAAATGTATTTTTCTTTATATTTTAATTGTGAGATAATCTTATGTGGTACATGAAGAGAAAATAAAGTTGTTAATGATGTATGTGCTTGTTAAGTGTTAATTGAATTAAAATGCAATGGATTGTAGATATGCTTGGTATGAATGTTCATAACTGCATTGTACAATGTATGAGTAAATGCAAATCATGTTAAAAGATATTATAGTCTTTGAAGTATGTGCAATTGTTAAAGAATGAATAGTTATTTCCTGCAACTTCTTTGTGCATTAATGGAAACTTTGTGTAAATGCTAATTCTTGTTAATATTCATGCATATCTTATGTGGTATTGGTTGAGCTTTAATTAATACTTTGACCCTAGTGTGCATGTTCATTGTGATTCTTGTCTGCTTTCACGATGTGATTTGGAAACATTGAGTGTTTCCTTTCTTAGCATTGATTGATTTTGGATGATTGGGTGTGACTTAGGGAACCTATGAGTTTTCATCAGTATTGTGGGTCTTGATGATCATGCTTTTCTTTACTTTTTTCCCTTTTAGAGTGGATATGGAGGTGTTGGATACACCGCTATTTTCATTTTAGGGTTGGTGAGTACTCTCGATGTCTACTTAAGTTGTGGTATTTTCCCCCAAATCTTCTTGGACTATTGTATTATGGAGGTAGAGAGAATCCCTTCTCAGTCTTGACACTCCCATGATTATACTTCATTACGGTTATGTATATATGATATTATATTGATTAAGTTATCCTATTCTTGGCAAGATTCCATGTTGGAAGTTAGATTTCCAGAGGATCTCTAGTAGATTGGTATTCCTATCTTTAGGCTAGAAGGACATGGTAGTGGTGGGCATTTCTTATAATCCTAAGCTTGGTTATAGATTTGACTGTAAGATTGTGTTTTCCTTTTTGGATTCATTTCCACCTTTTTAAAGGTAAGATTAGGGTTTGATTGGGTTAAGTGACCCTGGTATTCATCTATAGTAGAGCTCTTATCATTGGAAGAACCATATTACTCTTGTTTGTTGTTTAGTTGGGCTTTGAGCATCCCATCAGGTAGAAGGAGTGCACTAATGAAACTTTGATTTCTAAGTTCTCTTGGCTATGGGAGGCGATCTTGTACATTGTATCCCATGGTCAACCTGAGTTTGATGTAGTATCCCTTAGAAGAGTACAATTTTGGTGGAGATTCTTCACCTTTTGAGATTCTTTAGTGAGTTAGTGAGATTTTGGTTGGATTTAAGAATTCTCTAGATAGGCATGATGGTGTTATTTTAACATTTTTGGGTGATTCCTCCCATATTCCTGAGTTATTGACTTAGAATTTCTTGGTGCTTCAATCTCGGAGTGATCGTGGAGGGAACAGTTTGATGTTATATGCCTTGTGATGAGTTAGAGTAGACTATGTTATGCCTCTTTTGGCGGAAGTCATGACAGGTTTGTCTTTCCTATCACGTATTTAGTTCTTGTTTAAATGGGCCTAGAGAGAATTTTGATGCTCTTTGGTGTGTGTGGATCCTTTTAGAAGTTGTAGGAACTGGCTTGTAAGGAAGTGGTTTTATTTGGCCAGACTAGTGGAGTAGTTGTATGCCTATTCTTGCATTTCTTATGGTTTTTTGATATCGCACTTGGTGTATGTTTTGTGCTTTGACTTGCAAGCTTCTAGGAATAAACCTAGTCTTTGAAGGGGATGATTTAGTGCCTCTCCTATTTGTATTCTACATTCTATCCTGGTGGTTGTGGCTTTGACGGTTTTATGTGTGTGTGGTTCATGATCATATTGGACCCAGGAGAGGTTTTACTTTCAGGATGATCTTATATATGCTATTGTATCAAAAACTTGTTTATGTCCCTATGCTAGTTATATATCTATTGGTGATCCTTATTTTTTCACCTTGTGATTGGTTGAGCTAACATTGTGTTTTAGTAATTATTCCTTTGTGATTGTTTTATCTTTGCATTTGAGATACACCTAGTTTAGGTTGTCCCTGTGCTCAATCTAAGATTACTAATGTGATTATGATTGTTATCTACTTATTTGGCTTGTGATGTGAGTTAATAGTTTCACTGAGGTTTATGCCACTGGTTAACTAACTATGATTAATTTCCTTTTCGAGATACAGTCTGGATCAAAAGTTATCAAATTCTACCTTGATATTGTTATTTCATGATTAACCATGTGATTTATCTAGTGGTTGCACTGAGTAGTGTAGCTGAATACCATACCTTAATTTTGTCACCTATATCATTGCTAATTTTAAATGTTAGAATAGGATGTTAGTAATACTTCAATCTTATCTTCATGATGATGCATGGTTTATTTTGTATTCAGACTTGGACTGAGGATTATGTTTATATCTGATAAATGTTAATGGACTCATTATTATGGTGCTCTTATTCTATAGATAATTGTCTTTCACATTCAGTTGATATATGCTCAGAAAAGCCTAGAAACTATTATTCAAATATTTTAATTTAATGCATTATTATGTGATTACATGTTGTATATTGTTGTACTGCACCATTGCTATGCATATTTCCCATTGGTGCTAGTACAAAGTGAGATGAACTCGTAGTCACTTGCTTGCGAGATCCATATGATGTCTCGTTCTCCTTCAACGTGATTATGTGTTTTTTTTTTCTTTAGCTATTTGTATGATTGAGCATATACACTTAATGTTTTCTTGTTTACTAAACAGGTAGAGGGTACATTCATCTTGAGTACAAGATTCAAGTGTGCACCTATATCCCCAATAGTGGCACCAAGAGATAGTGACCTTCATTGTTCATGTTGAGCTAATGTTGTCCCTGTAAGGGCAGTGTATCCATAATATTGTTATTATAATTATCCCTCTAGTTATTGTGGTAAATCCGGATTCATAATGTATTATTTGAATTGACCAGTGAGCGCGTCTATGCATTTAGGGTTCTGCAATTGTCGCAAAAATTATTTAATTTAAATGCTGATATAATTATTTTGGGGAATTTTAATGATTTATTTTACTTTAATTATTTTTCGGCTAATTTTTTGTAGTTGAATTCCAAATGCCTAGAATGGTTTTAATTAATCTAGGGAAAGGTCGAATAGTTTACTTAATTATTTAAATATTTTATTCGAAAGTCACTTTGGGAAAAACTGCTTTATATTTTTCTAGAGAGTTTCTTTTACTCACTTTTCACTTGCAATTTTGGTGAAAATGAGATTCTGCTCCAAAACCTTCTTTGGAGAAATTTGGTTTTAGTTTTGTTGTGATTGATTTGGTTGTCTAATTTTTGTGGGTAGTGTCTTGTTGGAATCGTGCCAGAATTGCTCCCATTCCAGTGGGACCATTTTCAATTCGACACTCTTCTCATTTTTCTTCCCGTTATTGGTTTTTACCATTAGTGTGAGGTAGGACATCTCACTATTTTTTATTTACTTCATCTTTTTGAATGACATAAATTGCTAAAAGTTTGGGGGGTGAGAAATAGTGTTACCCTCTTTTTTAATTCATTTTTATGACCCGGTTGGGTGGGTATGAGCATTTATACATTTTCCATGTTTGTAGTTTAAAGTTTTTATCTAGTTATGCTGCCGAAATTTTTATATATGCCCAGAACTTGAATTTTATTTTATTTTTCAATGTTTGGTCATGTTTTAGAAATGGGTTTTTGATTTAGTCAAACTTTAAAAATTCTAAATTTTGAGCATTTTTGGTGTCGCCTCGTTTTGTATGTCACCCAGTTCTTTCTTGTTGCCTTGTTGGCATGTTTTGAATTATGTTTTAGTAGCCTTTGATACAAGGAGTAGGATTTTAGATTTGGAATAGAAATAGGACATTCCCGATTTTTAATATCCTGATCCGAAAGTGCTCCATTAGGTTAAATTTGAAAATTTTACGTTGTTGCTGGTTTACAAGAATTTTTGAGTGAATGGTTATTTTTTTGCATTCTATTCTACCCTCATATGCTAACAAGATGACTTAAGTATTCCATGGGAATTTGTGCTCTTGGAAAGTGGCCAATTGAGCTATGTGTTATTTTTGTTATCATTTTGGTTTCACTCAGATGTGTTTTCCTGAGTGAGGTTTGTTATTCATTCTTTTTTTTTTTCTTGGATCTCTCCCCTTACTTATTTTTATTTTATTTTTATGTGGTTTTGGTTGTGTTTGCCACATGCACATGAGTGTGATTATGTTGGATCTTGTGAAATCTAAATTCCTAGATATAGGCAAGTTGAGTGTTTTATCATTTGGGGGTTGGGTTGGGAAATTGCATTTCCTTGTGGCACTCATCGTATGGTGAGAATGGGTATGTACAGGTACATGTGTGGAGTGTCTTCTCATGGTTACCCTGACACAGAAGTGGATGACAAGGTAATGTGAAGCTTTTTAATAAAGTGATAACCAAATAAATACATGGGTAATAAAACTTTATAAAAGATAAGAGTTTACCTATATGGTTTGAGGCCTCGTAAAGGAGTAGAGTTACCAGACCATATGTCACTTGGGGATACCAAGGGCCATCACTTGGGAGTACCAAGGGCGAGGATGCAGTTTTTGGTGGAAGCCAGTCTCTTTTGTGATCTGGTCTAAGGAAACAGTATGAAGCCTCATGAGGTAGTTGAGTTACAGTACTGGGCTAGCACAAGCCAATCGATCATAGTCCACTAGAGTCCCTATATAGTATCCTTAGTTTTTTTAAAGTAGTAACCTAGAATATGACATTTACATTCATGATCATATGTGTACCTTGAGCCATGCATTGGTTGGTGTGTGTGTAGCCTCTTGCATGTTTGTGTGTCTTATGTGCCTATGGTCGGGTCATTATCTCTACAAGCACAGCGGGGTGAGCCTCCGAGTACCACATGGTTGGGTGGTGTTACAATCCTATACCACTGTTGCAGATTAGAGTACATAGTTTTCCTTCCTCTAGCTACATGATTAGAACTTGCTTCTCATTCACTTCTTAAGATTACTTTTTGTTGATTTATGCAGTTATTTTATGCACATATATATGCACTTGATGAGTACTCTCATTGTTGGATTTTTATTATGTAATTGTTTTAGATGTTATGGATGCTTAGTTATTTCTTGGTTGTTGTATTTATGCTTTTGGTGCAATCGAGTGTTTACCTCCTCGATTCATCGGCTCTCGACACTCCCCGATGTGGATTTTCCTTCTTGTTTTAGCTTAGAATTTCCTAAATTTTCATCTTGGGATGGAAGGGAAGCATCTTGTACGAGTAGCTATAGGCTCTTGTATGAGTTTCCATAGTTTTTCATATGGGACCTTATAGGGTCTTATACGAGTTCCTACCCACTCGTATCAATTTTTTGAGTTACTTGTTTGGAAACCCATGGATACTCATATGGGAAGCTATATGTACTCGTACGACCTTTCTCTTGAGTTACTTGTATGGTGGACAAAAGGAATTTTTGCCTTTGACCGGAAGATGAAAGTTGGCTTTCCGGATAGCCTTTTTAGTGTTACACCTTACCCAATCAGGACAATTTGAGTATCAAATGTTTTTACTTAAGTGAATGATATTTGTGGTTGTCTTCATGTTTTAATCTAGTAAATGAGCTTTTATGTTTTAATCATGGTAGGAATTGTATTTTGGGTTTAAAAATAATCATCATAGGATAATGTAGTAATTGTATGAACCTTGTATGCTAATCATGTAGTTGGTAAATTAAGTGTGGTGGTGGTTCATGCTTGGGAATCTTTGGTGGTTGTGTTTAGTCTTCCACTTGCTATATGTTTACATGTTTGTTAACTTTATCCAACAAAAAAATTATGTTATCTCTTGTTTTATCTTTGTGTCCAAGGATTCCCAGGTGGGGCATTACATGACATGAGGTTCCTTCTTGAAACATCCCAAGTGGATAAGAATCAACATATGAATGTGATTATTTTTTTTTGGATTGATGAAAATGTTTTTTCTGCATTGACAAGGGTTCTAGATCTTAGTCCAATTGTGGAGAAATGCATAACCATTTGTAAACAAAAAGGAAATATTATCTAGACTTCAAGTAACAAATGAACAATTATTAATTTTGTATACAATAATACTTTTTTTTCCTAAAGTATGATACACACAAATACTTCAAGTTACTGATCTACTTACTTTGTTCTACTATAGTCTATATATTAATAGACTTTTTTTTATTTTAAAAATAAATCTACATACAAATTATGTATTTTTGAATTTAAATAAAAATAAAAATTTATATATTTAATTGTTATAATCCACATTTCATACTTCTACTTTTTATTCACTATAAATAATATTTTCATACTTATTTTCTTTTCCACAAGGCGGGGACTCTAACTTTCTAGAGCTATTGTTATTTTTAATGTTTTTAGGTATGTGACTGATATTGGGAGGTTAGATGAGGATGGGAACCAAATTTTCATCTATCTTACGTATGGCCTCTACATGTTCCAATTTGTTTTTTGTTTAATGATCATTGATGTTTGTCAAGAAAGTTATAAGGTTGTGAAGATCAATTTTAATAATTAATAATTTTCCTTTAAATGCTACTTGAAATTTATTTTTAGATATTTTTAGGAAATATTTAGATGGAATTTTAGACAATTGGAGGCTTGTGTATTGCAATGGATTTTTTGTGTTAAATTTTTGATGTGTTTATTTTTTCCTTAAATCTATGAGTTTGGAAAACAAAATAACTTAGTTAAATATTGAGCTGGGATGTATTGTGAGATCTTGAAGCTTCTAGAGGACCATGTGTCTTATGGAGGTTTTGATCTCCATGCTCCTTCAATGGTAGTGATTTGGAGATTTGGTTTTGCAATAAAAAACTCTCTTCTTTAAATGTAGATATATTATTTTTCTTTATGGTCATACATAGTGAAAGTATGTTCATGTTTGATAGGTGCTAATTCCTTGATCACAAGGAAAAATATGTTCTTTTTTTACATTATTATAGAGTGTCAAGCAATTGGATTCATGGTTTCAATCCTACAATGCTAGTCATTTTTGTGTGATTTAGATAATCCTAGATAACCTAGTACTTTAAATTTTTACTGTGTTTTTTTTTTTTAAATTATTAGATCTATGAAATTTCATTAATTAATAGTATACATTTGGTGTGCATGTATAAATGTATAAGTGGATTAAAATTTATACAAAAAAGGCTTTGTAGAATTTATATGATAACAAATATATGTGATATTATAGATCTATGGAGAGATTGTATTCAAAATCTTAGAGCTTAAATTCAGGATGAAATAATTATATATTTATAACCTTTTTTGAAGAGTTCTGATTGATTTTTGGTAACTCCTATGTGGGTCTTTTGGAAAAATTACCTCTAGCATTTATTTTATTTTTTGGTTCTATGGAAATATATATGTTCTACCTTGCTAACTTTATTTTGCATGTTATTAATATGGAAATGAGTTAATTTATTTAGTTTAATTAATAATGGAGAAGTGATTATGTATTCTTCCATTATGATGTTACATAAGCATGAATCCTATAAATTATCTAATGAGCATTCTTTTTGGTACACCTCTACTTAGTTACCTTTTTCATATAGTTGTGATAAGTAGAACAAGAAAAAGAAATATTTTTGGAGTTTCTTATCATTAGAATCTATAGTAGAAATCTATTGTTCATGATAAGCTTTGTAAAGTATCATTTCATTGGTCTCTTTATACAAATGAAAAGTGTGTTATATCAATTTTTTATTAAAAAAAATTGTACTATGCTCTTGTTGTTGTAGTGTGTGTTGAGTAATCTTTGATAAGAAGATAGATGATCTTAGATTTTAGTACTTGGGTTTATTAACAAATTTACTTCTATTGACAAAGGATGGGTTTAACTTCATGTTATTTGAAGAAGTTTTAATATCTTGTCACATTAAGGAGTCATGGAATTTTTATATAAATGTATTAATTTTCTTCCTTTGGGGAGGATAATGTTCTCTTTTGTTTTTAGTATAAAGATTTTTTCCTAAAGCTACATGATTTTATAAGTTTTAATATAAGTTAGCATGGATTAATTAGATTATTCTCATGGATACTAGACAGACTTAGATTAGGAAGGAAACATATTTATTATTCTTATAGATATATGTGCTAAAAAGGTCACTTTCTATCTAAAAAATCAATAAAAATATTCAGAATCTTATACATAGAAATAGATTTGGACCCATCAATAAAGAAATAAGAAGTTTATCCCACTCTTGGTCTACTTGGAAAGTAGATGATGTAAGAGGTGTTTCCCACCTTATTATTAAATGCATTATATAATATGTATCCTATTTTGTCTTGTATAATATCATTTTCAATGTATCCCCAAAACTATTTGTCAATAAAAAATATAAGTCGTTCTAGTAAGATCCTTGCCCAGACCAACAAAAGTTAATGACATGGATTGAGCTACAAGAGAAACTGACTATCTTTCATGTTGATATTTTGAGGTATTTTTAATAAGTAGGTGCATTATATTTTCATTTCCATTATTCTCTTTGTTATCGTCAGGTTGGGTTATTTGTGATGAATTGTTAAGAGAAGTTTAGAAAATGGTATGGAGCTTTGGGGACATTCTCAAATTAAGTGGGAATGTTCTCTTACCTTGATATATATTTTGTGACATTTTTTTATCTATTGCTAAATCTCTTTTAATAATTGGGATATTTTTATTAAGATTGGGGGAAAAGTGCACCAACCTATAATACAAGAAAAATAGAAACAACCAACACAGACTAAGAAGGATTTTGAAAGTGCCTCAAAACCTTTATAATAAAATGTTCAATGTAGTAAGAAAAAAAGAAACAACCTAGATAAGGGAAAGTACAAGTGCACTAACCATAAAAAATAAGAGTTTCACACAATAGTGATGCAATACAAAATACAGTAAGAACTGTAAATTAGGTAACCAACTTGTCATTTAGGCTAGTTTAAAAAAATGTTACGAAATTTTTTATTTTTCTTACACACATGCACCAAAATCCCCAAAAATAATTTCCTTTAGATTAGAGGATAAAATAATGCTATTTAATCCTTCTGTCTGACAAAATTCAATGAGGCATTCACTTTTTGTAAGTTTGCAGAGTACTTCTTACTAGTTTCTTCTTCATGTCTTTTTTCTTGAGATAAGAGGGGCTACAGGTAACACCATCTTCAAAACTTATATTTTCTAGTGAGGGATCTATGTACTAGTCATATTTAGTTGCATTAATATTTTTATCCTTTTGAATATTTTCAATGGGTGGGGGAGAAATAACCTCTAGCTGGGATCTTTTTTCTTCCACACTTTTTGAGGTTTCTTACTTCTCTAGTAAATAGTCACATTATGCCCCACTCTATGAAAAAGATGGAGAGTATAAGAAATTCTTCATAACTTATATGTAGTACAAACACTCCAAATTTTGTGGCTAAGTAAATTTGGGTAGGGAGAACATGACTACTTTTACATACACATAAATTATTATGTAAGCCAGCCATTTCTTTGATTTAGTAATTTTATCTATAGCACCAAAATGTCCTAATGACTTGGCTATAAAAATTAAGATATTTTCATTTAAATTTATAAGGGAAAGCTAGGAATATGAGCCCAAATAGGGAATATGGAAGACACATTCTTTTAAAGTTCTCAAAGTTAGGAATCATCTTATAGAGACATAGGTCATTTTTGATGAACTATAACTGATTGAATGTTTGAAGATGAAAAATTTGATAATCACTGAGATGCAAAAAGTAAATGCAAGACACTAAATCAATTAATGTATTGTATTGTCATTGATGTCAACTTGATATGGTATGATTTCTCATACACATATTGTCACAACTCTTAAAGATCTGAAAAGACAAATATCTTGTCATCGGTCATCATGTACACCGAGGGATAGTGAACCCCGAGCACATAAGTTCACAGTGTTACCAAATGAATAGTGTTACCAAAGAAAGTGATACCTAAGAAAGAATTACCAAGCTAACTGGAGTTGTCATAGAACAGAACTAAAGTTGATGCCTGAGCTATCTATAGTAGTCATTGAGTACAATTGAAGAGCTGACCGATGGGAACTAAACTAAGGAAAATGAAAAAAGAACGTAGCTAGAAGGAGCTAATTATAGAGTTAATTGATTGTTTACTTTGTTTTCATCGATCATGTTAAGGCCAAAAAATATCACCCTAGCTCAGGCAGTAGGGAATACTAATATTTCATGGTGACAATGGAAACCTTCCTGAGCTGTGGGTGGACTCTGAATAAGAAGGAATCTCTAGATTCTAGGCCTATTCCAATTGGATTTGTGGTATCAATATCTAATGCTTTCTCCTGATTTTGGGAAAAGAAAGGGAGAAATTTTAACTAAAACTGAAAAGAATAAAAACTTTAAAAGGTGATACATCAAATAAGATTCAGATTTTTCAAAAGGTTTAAACTAACATTCACTTGACATACCCTTATGATTTTCTACAAAATCACCCACTATCGAATACATAGGATAACTTGGAAATAACTACTAGGGATCTCACCACAAATAGAAATACTCCTGTCAATAGACATGTAGATTCTGCGAAGAGGTTATATTCTATAACCTAGAATAGGAATTAAGATAATTCACTAATCTATGTTATGGATACACTACACTTCAATGCAGAAAATTGAATAGGATTGATAACAAAAACCATAACAAGGTGTATGAATAATGGGCTAGCTTTATTCTTATCAAAATCTGTGAGAATTTACATGAATGAATTTCAGAATAATGACAAGGAATACATGCATCCTCTTGCACAAAATTAATACTCAACATGAACTAAATGGGTACAAAATGCATAAAAAGGCTATAGGAACCAAATAGTTCACTAAAATCTCTTTTCTCCCAAGTCTGAACCTTTGCAAATGAATAAGAAGTTCAGTTATATAGCCCCTAAGGCTAATTTTGAAACTTAAATCCCCATCCAAAAACTCTCTTCAAAATAGATAGATCATCCATATTTTTAGGCCCAAATGATGCCCACAATATAGCCTCCAAAAGCCCCCCTAATCAGCTAGATAACTCCCCCAAATTAGTTGAATCCCTAAATCTAAGGGATGACTAGTGCCCAAAATTAAGCCCCTGGATTTAGGTCTCCTAATGTTGATATTTTTATTTACATTTTTAAAAT
>MU228417.1:307483-333550 GCA_018584345.1 Thuja plicata | reverse complement strand
TATATAAACATATTAAAAAATACAATACATAAGCCATCCAAATTTAACACAAAACCTAAAGCCGCTGTCATAACATAAAAAACCATAACTCCATGACATAAACCCGACACCATATAACACATCACCCTAAACACCATCAAAAATGACACCATCTAACACATCACCAATCTCATAATAAATATCTTCATCCATCGTGGCATAGGATTAGCTGGCTTAATGCTGGTATCGATTTAGAAGGGAGCATCATGAGGTACCTTTTGCTAAAACACTACAGTCATAGCTTCTTCAAGTACTTTGATGGACTTCAAAACTTTTTCCAACTTAGCATAGAAATTGTTATCCATTCACACTTGTTCTTTGGGAGAGAAGTTTAGGGTTTCCTTCTCTAGCTATTTGTGCCACCATGTTTGTGATTTCAGCATTCTTCTTGGCCTCTGCTGCTTAAACTTGGCTAATATGGAGCTCACCTTTTAGTGTGCAGGTTTTTATCTATCATTAACTACAGATCATGATTGTGTATAGAACTCGGGCTATGCTTGGCACATGAGTGCACACTCTCGATTTAACTTTTTTTTAAAGATCTTGGGCTCTCTTGCTCATACCGCAGCTGTACTGAGCTTGGACTCCACTACCATAAAACATGGTGTTTACTCTATGGATTTGTCTTTGAATGGTGCGAGGTTTTTCATCTACAAACTTCAGAATCTTCTTTGGTGTCTTCTTCAAGTTTCATGCATGAAGTATGATGTTGCTTCTACTTATCCTTAAGAAGCTCAGGCTTCTTCTTGTGCGAACTCGAGCTTCATTTGAACTTTGCATGCTATTGTTGTATTGACTGGAGTGTTAAATGCCATATTACATGGCACTTTTCCTGCATCCTCATGAACTCAACATCATCATATCTTGACTTTGCAACTCACAGATAAGTAATTTTTTTCTCATTGTATTATCTTTTGATCTCTACTCGAAAATAGATGTTATTTTGGGATGACATGGCGTAACCTCCTGCAATATTGGTTAAGATTTTAGGTTTTAATGACTTGCATTTTTTCTCGCAACAAATCTGAGTCCTCATTTAGTTCACTGTGGAATCTCCACTTCTTTAGCATGAAATATGTAGCTTCTGTTTGAGTTATGTTCTCTATTTCTTTACTTATGCTACTCTCCTCATGATTTTACACCATCTGTTTGTTGAATGACATAAAATCTAAATACCCACATGGCCTTTTTGTAAATCTAGAAGTGAAATTGAAACATATGCAGGTTGACATTATTTTTCTGAGAGATAAACTTCATTTTGTCTTCTGTAGGCTCCATTTAATTTTTGTTCTGAAGCTCAAAAATAATTTCATGTCTGAAACACATCCTCATACCATTGAGGCCGTGAGCATTTTGAACTGAAAAATTACATGTCTCATCTGCATAAAAAACCCTAACCCATGCTTGACAGTTGCTTCATTATTTAGTAACTCATACTTTGTCTGTATTCATTACTATTTGAATTCTTTCCATATGTGGTTTCTTTATGAAAAAAAAAGAAGTCAACAACATATAAATACACTGTTTATTTAATTTTTTTTGTAAACATCACCCATGGGGTTCGAGCACAGGCTCGTGACTCCCATAGGCAATATTTATAACATGGAGTTCAAACATAAAAATACACATCTCTTGCATTCTAAATCTTCTTGACTCCATCCCCTACATGCACTGAACTTACAATTTGTTTCCAAACATGAATACTGTATCAATAATAGCATCATTTACATTGATAGATACATAACCCTATCATTCTTAATATGCCTTGTCGCTTGATCACAAATAACAGTATCATAGATGTCTTGGTGCCAGCCTATAACAGTATTAATGATATTTTTCTCTTTTAGGAACACATTGTTTTCTCTATTTTGCATAAACTCTTTACTGCTCTTGAATATGCACTATTATGAACTATATTCTGCACATGCAAATCACCTTCACTTTATAGCACTATAATTTGATCCTGCCCTATATATGCATATCACCTTTTGCAAAAAAGGAAGATCACAGTGACATGTACCTTTTACATACTTAAGCAGTACCATCATTTGATTTTCTATATATATATATATATATATATATATATATATATATATATGCACTGTTTAAAAATTGTATCTTCATATGCACACAACTCACATTGATATTACTATAGTTTAATCATTTTGTTGGATATCAATGTTGAATTCTGCATATCAGTACATCTGTTTATCTCCTGCACCTACTTTTGATTAATCTTATTGCTTGCACAATTTTGAACATCTGAACACATTCACGGGCTCGTGACACTCTCTACATCTTTCAAATTTAGAAAAGGATTTCACAAATATATGTCTCTTTGATGTTTTTATTCTATTAATGTAAATGCATACATTTCCATTGCATTGATGTCATTAGTAAATATACAGTTTAGGGAGTATGACTGATGTATGGTGTTTTTAAGGTTTTCCATGTATTTCTTAGATCCAATTTGGATCTAACATCTTTTCTATGATGCATGACAAAACTAAAAGAAGACCCAGGATGTAGGACAAACAGAGACAAGACCTGGGAAAGGAAATAGAATGTAGAAGACCTCTTAAAGACAATACATAGATCCCTAAACCTCATCATGCTTCTATCCTACTTTATTTTCTGCATATGTCCTCTAAATTTCAGTATGAAAGATGTAACCTATGAAGGAATACTTGACTAATACATTCAGTTTGAATGCACAATGTAATGATCATTTATAAATTTGACAGGGTGAATCTAATCAATACTTAGAGTACAAATGAAATATGATAATATGAATATAATAGCAATGTATGCATCTTTATTAGCTGAACAATAATGTTAAAGAGATGTATCTTTATGCATTTTCTATGTTTATGATTACTATCCCATATGCTAAAAATTTTGGTAACAATTTTGACGACCTCTGATATATGTTTCCCTGCTTGACATTGGGACCAGTAGCCTATGATAGTCCATTGGGAATTGAGTCTGCTAATAACCTATGAAAACCCTAAACCTAGACTGTGGATATAAGAAAACCATTTCCCAATGATTGTGTGTATGTTTATGATTTGTGGTAGTGAAGAAAAAACTTCATTATCACAAAACGTAAATGCATTCTTGATCATTGAGGAATGATTTTCTTGTGTTTGCAGATTTTGAAAAAAACCTTAAAAGACCTTGAATCTTAAATACTTATTGAAAACTGGGAAAACTAAAACTAAAACTGACCTAACTGTGCTTGACAACACTTAGGGAAAAATTGGAAAACTAACCTACTCTAACCTAACCAACCACAAAACATGCTAAAGAAAACCATTTATTGGTTCATTGAAATATTTTCCCTTTCTCCTCAAATTGCAATGATGCACATGCTTTTTGGAAAATACAAGATAACTGAACAATGAAGCATTTTTAACCAGTTCATTCAATATTTAAAGAAGAGAGAAATTATTTTGACTTACTTTACTCTGCTAGTAGAAGAAATCTGAATCATCATGATGCACTGGATCTTCCTCATCAACCTCCTGACAATCAAGAGTTGAAGTAAATGAGGACTCTTCTCCTCTCTCTAATAGGGCCAGATACCAGATTGGACAGTCTCTTCAGAGTATGATCTTGGAGCCTTCCTTTCTTATTTATTTACTTTCTTCTAGTTCCTCATGATAGTCCTACATCATTAGCAGCCATTTGAGCTCTTCCTCCATGGTCAAAGGATCATAATCTTCAGTCAAGTCAGCTAGGAGCTCATCAAAACTATTGATCCACTGGGAATTAGCAACACTTGGTTCTAGCTTTCATTCCTGCACATAATCATTAGAAAGATTGTTCTCCAATATAGAGTACCCTTGAGAAGGAACATATTCTAGCATCTCAATAGCCAGCTTCTCACAAAAATATGTAATAATGTTATCAAAACACTCTTCTAAGCTTTGGTCAGCTTCTTGATTGTGAACACCTTGCTATGCTGATGTGACCGGAATCTCATCTTCCTTATCTTGATCAACAAAAGAGGGTGACTCATCAAAGAAAAGCACAACCATCTCTTCTTGTTCGAAAGAGTCTCATGCAATCAATGATGCAGCTTATTCACTATCCATCTCAAAATATACAGGTAGGTGTGCAAATGAATCCAGTACCTCTTGTCTACATTGGCTCTGATCTTGACCCTTTGCTACTTGTTCAATTATATTTGAAACAATAACCTCCTTCTCAGCTCCCTGATCTTGAAACGACTCACATGGGGCATCCTTGATAAGATTTGGCATCTAAAAACCAGGATGCTTAGTCCATGAAGGTTGCCACGACAACCTGGTATCTTGCTCATCTGGTTATACTACATAACACATCTCTGACTGACAATCAGTAAAGTGGGAAGGTTCACCATGCTCACTCAAGGGCTCTTGTAGGGGATTTCTTATTTCTCCTATAGGCTTATAACTTGGAATCTCTAGCTTGGATCCTTCTTGGATTGTAGGATAACTAAGGGAATAAGACGTTTGAGCTTCTAGCTCATGTATCTTGCCGTTAACTACCTCACATGCTCCTCTTTATATGATACTTTCTTAGAAAAAAGATCTTTCTCATACCTTTAAGCCTCCATCTCTTGTTGGTGTATGTGAGATTGATAAGATAGCTCCTCTTGATTCATGCCATACTCTTGCTCTCTCTCCATAGATCTCAGTTGTCTTGAATGTTCCTCAGAATATCATCAAGGCTCATGTTTGGAACATGTTGGGGATAATTTTGAGAATCATTAAAGAGACTCCCTTATGGCTGCTAATAGGTGTTCTACCAAGAAATTTGTTTCTTGATTGGAAGGTGGTAAGCCTGAGATGAGTGTTTTCCTTCAAATTCTGGCACAAAAATAGCAGTAGGGCTATATTGATATGATTGATATTCAGTGAATAGAGGAACGCCTTCATAAAATGGAGGATAGTAATCCATCTTAGGCATTGGATCTACCTAAAAATAGTAGATATAACCTTAGAGTCACTAGACATGCATAACACTAACCTTTTAAAGGTCTGCAACCTGTTGGATGCATATCAAAACCAACAAGAACTGTGAAATCTATGACCTTCTGTCCCACCGGCCGTGCCAAAAATTGTTAAGGCCAAAAAATATCACCCTAACTCAGGCATTAGGGTATACTAATATATCATGGTAACAATGGAAACCTTCCTGATTTGTGGGTGGACTCTGAATAAGAAGGAATCTTCAGATTCTACGCCGGTTCCTATTGGATTTGGGGTATCAATATCTAATGCTTTCTGCTGATTTTTGGAAAGGAAAGGGAGAAATTTTAACTAAAACTGAAATGAATAAAAACTTGAAAAGGTGATACACCAAATAAGATTCAGATTTCTTGAAAGGTTTAAACTAACATTCACTTGACATACCCTTATGATTTTCTGCAAAATCACTCATTGTCCAATATATAGGCTAACTTGCAAATAACTACTATCAATCTCACCACAAATATCAATACTCCTATCAATAGACATGCAGATTCTGCAAAGAGGTTATATTCTATAACCTAGAATAGGAATCAAGACAATTCACTAATCTATGTTATGGATACACTACACTTCAATGCAAAATATTCAATAGGATTGATAACAAAAACCATAACAAGGTGTATAAATAATGGGCTAGCTTTATTCTTATCAAAATTTGTGAGAAGTTACATGAATGAATTTTAGAATAATGGCAAGGACTACATGCATCCTCTTGCACAAAATTAATACTCAACATGAACTTTATGGGTACAAAATGCATTAAAAAGGCTATAGGAACCAAATAGTTCACTAAAAGATCTTCTCTGCCAATTCTGAACCTTTACAAATGAATAAGAAGTTCAATTATATAGCCCCTAAGGCTAATTTCGAAATTGAAACCCCCTTCCAAAAACTTTCTTCAAAATAGATAGATCATCCTGATTTTAAGGCCCAAATGATGCCCACAATGTAGCCTCCAAAAATCCCTCCTAATCAGCTAGATAACTCCCCCAAATCAGTTGAATCCTTAAATCTAAGGGATGACTAGTGCCCAAAATTAAGCCCCTAGATTTAGGTCTCCTAATGTTGATAGTTTTTATTTACATTTTTAAAATATATATCAACATATTAAAAAATACAATGCATAACCCATCCAAATTTAACCCAAAACCTAAATCCATTGTCATAATATAAAAAACCCTAACTCCATGACATAAACCTGACACCATATAACACATCACCCTAACCACCATCAAAACCGACACCATATAACACATCTCATAAGAAATATCTTCATCCATCATGGCATAGGATTAGCTGGCTTAATGCTGGTATTGGTTGAGAAGGGAACATCCTGAGGCACCTTCTGCTAAAACACTGTAGTCATAACTTCTCCATCTACTTTGATGGACTTCAAAAAAATTTCCAACTTAGCATAGGCATTGTTAGCCATTCGTACTTGCTATTTGGGAGAGAAGTTTAGGGCTTCCTACCCTAGCTGTTTGTGCCGCAATGTTTGTGATTTTGGAATTCTTCTTGTCCTCTACTGGTTAAACTTGGATAATATGGAACTCCCCTTTTAATGTGTGGGTTTTTCTCTATCATCAACTACATATCATGATTGTGCAGAGAACTTGGGCTATGCTTGGAACTTGAGTGCGCACTCTGGATTTAACTATTTTTTAAAGAGCTTGAGCTCTCTTGATCATACCGTGACTGTACTTAGCTTGGACTCCACTTCCATAAAACATGGCATTTACTCTGTAGATTTGTCTTTGAATGGTGCTGGGGTTTTCATCTGAAAAGTTTGGAATCTTCTTTGGAGTTTTCTTTGAGTTTCATGCATGAAGTATGATGCTTTTTCTGCTTCTCCTAAAGAAGCTCGGGCTTGTTCTTGTGCAAACTTAGGCTTCATTTGAACTATGCATGCTATCGCTGTATTGACTGGAGTGTTAAACGCCATATTACTTGGCACTTTTCCTGCATCCTCATGAACTTGGCTTCATCATATCTTGTCTTTGCAACTCACAGATAAGTTTTTTTTCTCATTCTGTTAGCTTTTGATCTCCACTCAAAAATAGATGTTATTTTGGGCTGACATGTTGTAACCTCCTGCAATATTGATTAAGATTTTGGCTTTTAATGACTTGCATCTTTTTTGGCAACAAATCTAGGTCCTCATTTATTTCACTATTAAATCTCATCTTCTTTAGCATGAAATATGTAGCTTCTCTTTGATTTTTTTTCTATGTTTCTTTACTTATGCTACTCTCCTCGTGATTTTACACCGTCTGTTTGTTGAATACTCAAAAAAATTGAATACCCACATGGATTTTTTGTAAATATAGAATTGAAATCAAAACATATAAAAGTTTTCATTATTTTTATGAGAGATAAAGTTCATTCTATCTTTTGTAGTCTCCATTTAATGTTTGTTCTGAAGCTCGACAATAATGTCATGTCTGAAACACATCCTCATATTATTGAGGTTGTGAGCATATTGAACTAAAACATTACATGTCTCATCTGTCTAAAGAACCCTAACCCATGCTTGATGGTTGCTTCATTATTTAGTAACTCGTGATTTGTTTGTATTCATTACTGTTTGAATTCTTTCCATATGTGGTGTCTTTATGCAAAAAAAAAAAAGAAGTCAAGAGCATATAAATACACTATTTATTCATTTTCTTTTGTAAACATCACCCATGGGGTTCGAGCACGGGCTCGTGACTCCCATGGGTAATATTTATAATGTGAATTTCTAACATAAAAACACACATCTTCTGTATTCTGAATTTTCTTGACTCCATCCCCTGCATGCACTTAACTTACAATTTGTTTTCAAACATGAATAATGTATCAATAAAAACATTATTTACATTGATGGATACATAAACCTATCATTCTTAATATGCACTATCACTTAATCATAAATAACAATATCATAGATGTCTTGGTACCAGCCTACAATAGTATTACTGATGTTTTTTGTCTTTTAGGAACACATTGTTTGCTTTGTTTTGCATAAACTCTTTATTTCTCTTGAATATGCATTATTATGAACTATATTCTGCACATGCAAATCACCTTCATTTGATAGCACTATAATTTTTTCCTTCCCTGTATATCCATATCACCTTTTGCAAGAAAGGAAGATCACAGTGACATGTACCTTTTATATACTTAAACAACACCATCATTTGATTTTCTATAAATATGCACTGTTTAAAAACTACATCTTCATATGCACACAAATCACATGTATATTATTATAGTTTAATAATTTTCTTACACATCAATGTTGAATTCTACATATCAGTACATCTCTTTATCTACTACATCTACTTTTGATTGATCTTATTACTTGCACAGTTTTGAACATTTGAACACGTTCATGAGGTTCGAACATGGGCTCATGACACTCACTGCATCTTTCAAATTTAGCAAAGGATTTCACAAAGATATGTCTCTTTGATGTTATTATTCTGTTAATGTAAATGCATAACTTTCCATTGCATTGATGTCATTAGTAAATATGCAGTTTAGGTAGTTTAACTGATGTATGGTGTTTTTTAGGTTTTCCATGTATTTCTTATATCCAATTTGGATCTAACATCTTTTCCATGATGCAGGACAAGACTAAAAGAAGACCCAGGATGTAGGAAAAATAGAGACAATACCTAGGACAAGAAGACTAAGATGATGCAAATCATATACTTGACAATGTAGAAGACCTCTTAAAGGCAATACATAGATCCCTAAACCTCATCATGCTTCTATCCTACTTTCTTCTCTGCATATGTCCTCTAAATTTCAGTATGAAATATGTAACCTATGAAGGAATAATTGACTAATACATTCAGTGTGAATGCATAATGTAATGATCATTTATAAATTTGACAGTGTGAATCTGATCAATACTTAGAGTACAAATGAAATATGATAATATGAATGTAATAGCAATGTATGCATCTTTATTAGCTACGCAGTAATGTTAACAAGATGTATCTTTATGCAATTTTTTACTGTTTATGATTACTATCCTGCAGGCAAAAAATTTGGGTAATAGATTAGTTGAAAGCTAAAGATAAGAAGGAGATTTAAAGAATTGTTTATTCTTGGAAACAAGGAGAGTTTTATAGATTAAAACTAAAGCAAGCATGGGGAGCTTTACGGATCAAGAAGTGATCAACGAAAAAAACAAGAAGGAAAAGAAATGGTGAAATCGTATCTATATAAAGTGACAAGTAAATCATTATCAAAGAGAGGAATATTAAAGAGAATTATGGTGAAGATAAGAATACTTGATAGAGATCTGATCATACAAGATAAAGATTATAGCTAAGAATTCTGTAAACACTGAGCAACATAGAAGCAACAACATTCATCAAACAGAAAGAAGTGGAGAAAAGGAATTGAAGAGAATGTTGATTAGAAGAGGTATTATGAGCTTACAATAGATCTGAACATCTGCAAGATTAAGTTGTATTTATGAATAGATCATATACTATTTCAGTTTAACCATTGATTCAGGAAATTTCTTAATAGAGTAGGATTTAACCATCCTTTATATATTGAGATACATCCCAAGGAGTATCAAAAGGTTTTTATGTTCACAACATAGTGAATACAAGGTCAAGTGATAAACTATTAGTTTTAAATTCTCGAACAAGGTCACACTTAATAATGTGTTTGTAACCTTTAACAGGGTTGGCTTTTCACCAAGGTCGCTTCAGAAGAGTGAAAATTTTGGGTTACTGGTCCCTTGTGGTTTTTCCCCTAATAGGGTTTCACAGTTAAAAATCCATGTGTCAAATGTTTATATGATTCATTGCTTTGATGCTTTTCTTTACACATTACTAAAACAGGATTGATCTATAAATACTAAGTTAATTAATATATTTCGGTAAAGGTTAAGAAAATATAGACTACTATTCAGTAAAGCTTAACTAAAGGATAAATAGTACAATCACCGAGCAATATATACATGTTAGATTTACAAAAGGCATACATGTTGTAGGAATGAAGATAGCTAGAGGTTTTATATTTGTGATATAAAGTTTTGGTTGAATTATTGAATTAATTTTTTAGGCCACTAATTCAAGCCCCCCCCCCCCCACTCCTTCTCAGTTATTCTAACAATTGGTATCACAGCTTGTGTGCTTAGAAAGAGAGTTTTAAGACTCAAGCTAAAGATCACAAGGTGAGAAAAAGGGATGTGCCTAAGATGAACAAGGACAACTTTGCATCATGGCAAAGAAGGATAAGACTCCACCTATCAAGTAATTGAAATGATGTCATACAGTACTTGGATACTGAATTTTTTCTACCTACTAGACCTCCAACAGTTGATCAATTGAGAGAAAAGAATGAACATAATTCTATGATGATAGAACTTGCATCCTCACTCTCTGATGCTGAATTTGAACATGTCAAATCATGCACCACTGCAAAGAAAATGTGGGACAAACTCAAGCTAGTACATGGAGGAGATAAGAATGTGCTGAGAGCTAAAGCAGAAAGCCTAAGAGGAAAGTTTGATGACCTCAAAATGAAAGAAGGAGAAAACATCACTCAGTACAACTGCAGAATCAAAGAAGTTGTCAATGCTATCTGAGGAGTAGGAGCTATACTTGAAGAAGAAATAGTGGTAAGTAAAATTCTAAGAACCTTACTGCCTGTTTATGCTATTAGAGTATCTTCTATACAAGAAATGAGAGTAGTATAAAATAATAATGTTACTCTAGATAGTTTGATTGGTAGACTTATTGAATTTGAAATAAATAAATTTGACAATAGTGTCTTACAAACTATTGAGTCTGCATTCAAATCTTGTTTGAAAATAAGTAAGTCAAGTCATAAACACGCTATGAGAAATGATAGTGAAATTAATAGTGATGACCAAGAACTTGATGAAATTGAAGCACTAATGGATAGAAGATTGCATAGAATCAAAGGTAGATACAAAGGTAAATTACCATTGGTATGTTTTAATTGTAAAGAGATTGGACATTTTGCTGCTAGATGTCCTAGCAAAAGAAAGAAGACAGAAATAATGATAGATCATATGAAAAGAATTTTGATAGAGGTGATGCCCAAGATTACTGAAGCAACTGACAATCTGGCAGAAGAGACAACCAAGACTACAAGGACAAAGGAAAGAAGGCTTGTTACCTGGCTGAGAACAAAGCTGAGAATACTGACACCGAATCTAATGAAGATATTAAAGTGGTATTTGTTTCTATGAAGGATGATTCAAACGAAGAGGAAAGGTATGTTGAAACTGCACTCATATCTAAGGTTAGTAAGAATGATGGACATCCAGATTATTGATAGCGGCTGTACTCACCACATGACTGGAGATAAGAAAAAGTTTGTAACTTTTGAATATTATATGGTGGATTAGTAAGAATGGGTAATGACTCACCATTTCCAGTTGAAGGTAAAGGAACCATAATTTTGACTAATCTAATCAGATGTGAAAATGCATATTGGGTGAAAGGACTTAACTACAATCTATTCAGTATTTCATAGCTAAATAACACAGGACACCGAGTTGCATTTGAGAACAAAAAGGAAAAGATATTTATTGAATCAAGAAGGTTGATCGAAATTGGTGAAAAGACAAAAGGTAACCTATTCTATCTTGATGATTATAATACCAATTTTTTAATGGATAGAAAAAAAGACATATGGTTGTGGAATAAAAGGTTATGTTATGTGAATTTCGACAACATGGTTAGGAGAAGAAATAAAATTAAAGTAAGAGACTTACCTAGCATGTCAAAACCTAACCATGTCATGTGTAAGAATTGTAAAAACAATAAAATGATAAAGTCTAATTTCAAGAGAAAAACCTAAACATCTTATGCTATTCTAGAATTAGTCCATACTGACCTATGTGGATCAATGAGAAAAAAGAGCTACTATGGTGATAGATACTTCATTCTATTTGTAGATGATTATTCTACAATGATGACTGTTATGTTCTTAAAATAGAAATCAGAAGCATTCAAGATGTTTAAATGGTATAAAGCTATAGTTGAAAAACAAAGTGGAAAGGAACTAAAATGTCTAAGGTTGGATAGAGGAGGATAATTTGTTTTAGATGAATTCACTAAGTTTTTTAATTAGCATGGAATTAAAAGATAGATTTCTACAACAAGAACACCACAGCAAAAGGGGATTGCTAAGAGAAGGAAGAGATCAATTTTTGATTGTACCAGAACACTGATGATTGAGAAAGGCATCACGCAAACATTCTAGAGAGAATTTTTCAGTACTGGTGTCTATACATTAAACAAAGTTCAATTGAAGAAAGACACCAATAAGACACGTTATGAGCTATGGTATAGATACACACCCAATGTAAGTTACTTCAAAATTTTGGGAAGTCAATGTTATATTTTGAAAGATGGTAGAAATGGAAAGCTTGACTCTAAAGGTGAAGAAGGAATATTTCTAGGTTATTCTACCTTAATCAAGACTTATAAATGTCTTAAAAAATCCTCTAACAAAATAATTGAAAGTGCAAATGTCAAAGTGGATGAATTTGCTAAGATAAATGATGAGGAAAGCATAAAAGAATTGGAAGACTAAAAAAGGTTTGCCTATAGTAAAGAACTTGACACTATTCCTGAGCAATAGTGTATTGCTCCTGAGCAACAGAACAATGCACTCGAGCATTAGGTTGCAAACACCAAAAATTGGGAAATTGCTCAAAATGATGCACCGAGTGATGGAGATCAAAATGAAGGGCAAGATGATGATCAAAATGATGAACAAAGAGTTGAACTGGTACTTTCTAATTATGTCAGAAAACACCATCCATAGAACTAGATGATAGGAAGCAAAAAGAATTAAATGAGAACAAGAAGTAAGTCTTTGAACACTAGATGTCTAATTTTTGATTTTGAGCCTAAATTTGTCAATACTGCACTTGAAAATAAAGAATGGGTCAGTGCTATGAATAAAGTGATAGATCAGATTTAGAATAACATAACATGGACATTAGTACCTAGACCGGATGACAAGAATGTCATTGGTACCAAATGGACATTCAAAAACAAGCTGAATGAGAATGGAGAACCCACAAGAAACAAAGCAAGAATAGTATGCAAAGGGTATGCATAAGAAGAAGGTATTGACTCTTGAGAAATCTTTGCACCCATTTCTAGACTAGGAGTAAGGATTCTACTTGCTTATGCTGGATTCAAAGGATTCAAGGTATACCAAATGGATGTAAAATCTGTATTCCTAAATGGAATACTAGAAGAAGAGGTATACATTGAAAAATCAGTAGGGTTTGTTGATAGTGACAAGAGAAACATGGTTTGTAGACTACACAAAGCCTTTTACGAATTAAAACAAGCACCAAGAGAATGGTATAAATAACTCACTCCTATCTCATAAGTATTGGATTTGTAAGAACAAGTGATAACATTCATCTATATTTAAAAGAAGATACCAATGATAACATTCTGATTGCTAAAATATTTGTTGATGATATCATATTTGGAGGGCATGATATGTTTATGCAAATAATTTGTTGATGAAATGAGAAAAGAGTTTGAGATGTCAATGTTTGGATAGATCAAGATTTTTCTTGGTCTATAGATTCTTCAACAGGATGCAGGCATATACATCACACAATCCAAATACATCAAGGAAATTTTGAAAATATTCAAAATGGAGGACTCCAAGCCAGTTGAAACACATATGGCAACCGGATGCAAGATGACAAAGGAAGACAAGTCAACTAAGGTAAGTTAGACCCTATATATATCTATGATTGGAAAACTCATGTATGTTATACATACTAGATCGGATATAGCACATGTAGTTGGAATAGTTACAAGATTCTCTGTTAATCCCAAGGAGTCACACATGACTTCTATCAAAAGAATTCTAAGATATCTAAAGAATACCAAATAATATGGTCTATGGTATAAAAGAGAAGGAAAATTTGAGCTCCAGGTCTATACAAATGCTAATTAGGAAGGAAACATAGATGATAGAAAGAGAAAAATAGGATGAGCATTCTTTATGGGTGACAAACTTGTCACATGGATAAGTAAGAAGCAAGGATACATCTCACAATCCACTGCAAAAGAAAAATATGTGGATGTTGCTGCAAATTGTTCTAAAATTTCATGGATCAAACAATTACTGGAAGGTATGGATATGAAAATTCTTGAACCAGTGATTATCTATTGTGATAATACTAGTGATATCAACATTTCAAAGAACCCTGTCATGTATGCTAAGACAAAGCATATTGCTATCAAGTATCATTACTTAAGAGAACAAGTGAAAGATAAATAGGTGATACTATAATATGTTCAATCCAAGGAAATATTAGCAAACATACTCACAAAGCCATTGCCTAAAGATATATTTGAGTACCCGAAGAAGAGACTAGGGGTTAGAACCTTGTCTACTGGTCACTAAGCTGACTAGGAGGCTGCATCAGCCTACACATAATTAGAAGATCATTCATGTTGATGCAAGAAAAGACATAGATTGCAATGATCTATCAGTACATAGAAAGGTACTTATCTACACCGAACACCGAAGTTATTGTATTGCTGATGGACATGAAATTCAAGGAATATATTAAAAAAAAAGATATAGTTTGGCATTGTTGTCAAAGGAAGAGAAGTATTTAATGAAATATATGGTTGGCAAAGAAAAAAGAGATATGAAATATCTATCATAATCATCCAGAAGAGAAAAGAGAAAATAACTATCCATCAAGGAGAGAAACAGTCAAAGGGAGAGAAAACATTTGAGAAAGATTCAAAGAAGCATCCATCTAAGGGAGAGAATTGGAAAATTTAACACTACATATCTATCTAGAAAGGGGAGAAGCGATTCTACAACAAAGGGAGAGATAGAATCAGAAGTTGCTACATCTATCCAGTGAAGGGAATAGAGAATGAAGGAAGTGCTCTGTAAAATCCAAATCTAAGCTAGAAGAGCTTACTGAGAGTTAGACATTTGTATTGGTAATAGAAAAATAAGTTTCGTAGAGATTGATGAAATACAACTGATATATTTCATATTTTATTATTTTTAGTCACCGAGCACAACTGAAGTGTTCACCGATGGGAACTGAAGTTAGGAAAATGACAAAACAAGTTAGTTGGCAGGAGCAAATTATAGAGTTAACTAATTTTTTACTTTGTTTTCATCGATCATTTGAAAGCTAAAGATAACATGGAGATTTAAAGCATGTTTTATTCTAGAAAACAAGGAGAGTTTTATGGATTAAAACTAAAGCAAGCATGGTGACCTTTACGGATTAAGAAGTTATCAATGAAGAAAACAAGAAGGACAAGAAATGGTGAAATCATGTCTATATAAAGAGACAAGTAATTCATTTACAAAGAGAGGGATGCTAAAGAGAATTTTGGTGAAGATAAGAAGTCTTATACATATCTAACCATAAAATCTGAAGAATGAAGCTAAGAATTATCTAGACATCGAGCAACAGAGAAGAAACAACATTCATTGAGCAGAAAGAAGTGGAGAAAAGGAAGTGAAGAGAACATTGATCAGAAGAGGTATTATGAGCTTACAATAATTCTAAACATCTACAAGATTAAGTTGTATTTATGAACAGATCATATACTATTTTAGTTTAACCATTGATTCAAAAAATCTCTTAACAGAGTAGGATTTAATCGTCCTTTATATATTGAGATACATCCCAAGGAGTATCAAAAGGTTTTCATGTTGACAGCATACTGAATACAAGGTCAAGTGATAAACTATTAGTTTTAAATCATCTAACAAGGTTGCACTTAACAATGTGTTTGTAACCTTTAACAGGGTTAGATCTTCACCGAGCTCACTTCAGAAGAGTGAAAATTTTGCGGTACCGGTCCCAAGTGGTTTTTCCCCTAACAGAGTTTCCATGTTAAAAATCCATGTCTCAAATGTGTATATGGTTCATTTCTTTTATGTTTTTCTTTATACATTACTAAAATAGGATTGATCGGTAAACGCTAAGTTATTTACTGTATTTTGGTAAAGGTTAAGAAAAGATAGACTAATATTTGGTAAAGCTTAAGGAAGGATAAATAGTACAATCACTGAGTAGTATATACATGTTAGATTTTAAAAAAGGCATACATCTTGTAGGAATGAAGATAACTAGAGGTTTTATATTTGTGGTATAAATTTTTGGTTGAATTATTAGATTAATTTTAGAGGCCACTGATTCACCCCCCCCGCCACTCTCAGTTATTCTAAAAAATTTATCCCTTGAAGCAGGGACCATATAAAACAATTCTAGTGTAGTTTTGTAGATTAAAAAATAAGAAAATGAAAGAATTATTCAATATTAATGTTAGCTCAACACCACATGAAAGATACCACTTTTAAAGGACCCATCTTTTGAACAAGTAAATCTAGGGGTAGTTACTAGATCCCAAAAAAGGACTTCAAAAAATGAGTAGAAACATGTTTTTAATTATGGTAAAATTAATTTTGAAGGGGCCCTAAAATACCTTTACAAAAAAGTTTCTATCATTTGAAAAGAACAAAAATCATAACAAAAATGAGCCATGAGAAGCAATATGTTCATAATCAGAGTTAGTTATATTGAGATGTATTTGATCTTCCACATCCTTCTCATTGGGAAATTTAAAAACATCTATATGAAAAAGAGTAGGAGTAGCTACCTTCTACACTAAAAGACACCCAAACACATGACTATCCATGAGAGCTTTAGGGGTGCCAACAAGAATTTGACCTCACTTTTTCACCAAAAAGTGAAAGTGTTTTCCCTATTTTTTTTTATAAATTGTCCCAATTGGCATAAACATTTCAAGCACTTAAAGGTTGAATCTTCAAAAAATTCAATAACAGGAAATGTAGACTCAAAGTGTAGTTTTGAAATATGTATTTTATATTAATACCTAGATGATAAAAATAAATTTTTGGCATGTGTTTACAAGAACTATTTTTTAAAATGACTCTTTTTAGGACCTTCCATACCCATGTAAAACAAGCACAATTTGACCTAAATGAAACTAGTTTTGTGAATCCTTTTGGGATATGACTTGTAAGATATTCAAGATCGATGAACGTGTGTTTTTTCTCTAAATAATTTTTCCACACTATTTTTATTGGTTTTAGTTTTAGTTTATAAAATACCTCATGTATAGAAAGAATAAGTTGACCTAAACTCGTTATTTTCTATTTTTTTTTCTTTTTTCAAAGTTTAAATTATTATCTATATTTTGATTTCATATTATTTGTTTTGGGAAAAGGTAAACAAAATTAAAGTTATTAAAAAATAAAGAAAACCTATTATCTCATGCTTATGGACTTGTTTCATTAGAAATTATTTTAAAAATAGAAAAATTTGTCCAATTTAAAATAAAAATATATCTTAAATCTACAAAATTGTATCTACAATGGGTTTTAATTTTATGAAACAAATCTCTCAAAAACATCATCCACCAAAAGTGGGTTTATTGTCCACAACCTTCCACTACAAGGGACCTTAACTTCTTGCACTTACCCTTAGGTAATACATACAAAATAACATTATTAGAAGCATTCTTCAAAATATTGGAAGAAGATACAACCAAATCCCCTTCCCCAAGAGGAGGTAGAGTCACCCTAAAATCATACTTAGTGCAACTCTTCACAATATTTTCTATAGGCTTGGATGTACCAAGAGAGAAAAAAAACTCTAGTCCACATACACATTCCCTTTCCCAAAAAAAGTATAGGGATATGGATTTGTTAAATCTATAAGGAAAATATCCTTATTGGAGGTTTGTTCACCTAGAGAGGGAATGACAAAACATTTTCTCAGCTCTAATAACTTAGCAACGTTCAAGACCAACTCTTTAGACTTCACTTCTTTATATTTAAACCTAAAGTGATCTCCATATAAGATATCTAAAGGTATCTCATCCTCCTCATCGAGAAAATATTTACTACCTTCAACGCCTTCAAAAGGAGATAAACCAAAAGTAAAAAAAGGAGAGAAAATATATTCGTCCTCATCCGAGAACAAAATATTCTCATCTTTTTCATACTTCACTTCTTTATATTTAAAATTAAAATGATCTCCATATAAGATATCTAAAGGGATCTCATCATCCTCATGAAGAAAATATTTACTACCTTCAACTCCTTTAAAAGGAGAGAAACCAAAACTAAAAAAGGAGAGAAAATATATTCGTCCTCATCTAAGAACAAAATATTCTTATCTTTTTCATACTTCACTTCTTTATATTTAAACTTAAAATGATCTCCATATAAGATATCTAAAGGGATCTTATCATCCTCATCAATAAAATATTTACTTCCTTCAATGCCTTCAAAAGGAGAGAAACCAAAAGTAAAAAAAGAGAGAAAATATATTCTTCCTCATCCAAGAACAAAATATTCTCATCTTTTTGATTAACCTAAAACCCATAAGCCAAAAAGAAAGGAAATTCTGAATATAGACATCCATTTACAAATTATCCTCCTCACACCAGTAATTTTCTCATGGATAAATAAGTTCCTCAACACAAAACTCAATCATCAGTATTAGAAAAGGCCACATAAAAACAAGACTCTATAGAAGAGAGAGACACATAGAAATATCCCATAATAAATCATTTTTAAGTACCTTAAAAGGGGATACAACCTTATCCATTCATACTAAGTAGTCACAATGGAAAATACACAACATTCAACACTACCCATATTGCAAATAGAACCTCATGTACTGCACTGGATAGGCCAAACTCATTCCTTCCAAATGAGAAAACATGAGCCCTAGCTTCTTGATTAATATCTCTATAAATAGAACCACCAATGCCCTTATGAAGATCCCCATCCTTCAATTAATCGTTGCCTATAAAGAAAGGGGTTTCCACTTTCTCCTTGCCCTTCTTGATCCATGATCATTTTATTTATTTTCTTATCATTCTTGTTATTTTTTTGACCTTTTACAGCTCATTTCTATAATCTAACTAATCATCACTCCCTCCATCATAATTTAAATATTTTTTTATCACAAAACAAATAGGTTTTGAAGGGACCTGAAACCTTGTTTACAAAAGGTAGCTCTTCAAGAAGAAAGACATGAGAGAAAAACATAACAATAGAAGGTTTCTAAATGGAAAAAAGATAGAACACTAGGAGCACCCGAATAGAAAAATAACTAGCAAAAAAAATAAAAAAATAATAGAACATGGAACATACAAAGAAAATTGAAGGTATCTTTTTCAAAGACTCCACAACTTCACCCTCCAATTGAGTCATGTTGAGGGAAACTCTCTTTAGGTCTCAAATATCCAAAGAAGTTTTGGCTACCTTCCTTTTCATATTTTCTTTGGTTCTCTTTCTCAGACAACTATCCTCCTGCTCTTTATCCTTATTATCCTCATCTACAAAAAACACCATTCTATCTTGGTGGATATTTTTTAGTTGGTTGACCATGGTGTTTATAGTATCTACAGTGCTCTTAATGATATTATTTCTAAGCGTTACAGGGGAAGTGAGATTATCATTTATGCTATTAAACTTATCTTACATTTCCTTAATTCTTCCATTATGGTCATTATTCATGATATTCATGGTGTTATGATTCTTGTTAAGATGTTCAAAAAGACATTGCATCTCCTCTTCATTCCATAAAACATCACTGCCATCCATAAATAAAACCATTACGAGCTACGGCTAGCACATCAACTCAATGTTCTCACTCAAGACTAAGGTAATGAGAATCAACATTGAGGTCCATTGAAAAATTGGTTCTCCCTTCCCTATTAGTAGTAGGATGAGAATATTTGAAGGAACTATGAGAAGATGGGACTAAATTATTTATATTCTCAAATATATATGAGATGTTCTTCTCAACTTTATAATTTCCTTTACTCTTATGTGGCTTAGTGTTAGAATCATCCATATATGTATTTTATTGCTCCTCCAAATAGATAGTTCCCAACTCCTCATCATAAAAAATAGAAATAGGGGAGGTATTGGAGGGAGATGCTAGAAAATTAAAATGTTCATAAATTAGTATCAATAGACACTCATGGTTCTCTTAAGAGGATAATGAGAGAAAAGAACTAGTTAAAGCTTCAAAGAGTATCTATTACACATCACAAATTAAAATGGTATGCTGCACAATGCTTAATGTAATTATGCATTACTTTACCCTAAATGTTCATTTGCCTAGGGATTTTTCCAACCATTTTTTACTTCTTAATCATTTCAAACCCAAAGTGATGATTTTGATTCCTTTCTTCTTGATTTACTCAATTAATGCTAATATGAAGGAACATAGGAATCTCCCTAAGAAGAATCATGTCCTCTATGAGGATTTATTGCTACTAATTTATGAATTTTCCCACTATTAGCAAGGTAATCAACAAAATATAATTTGAACTAGGTCGACACTAAAAATTCCCATAGGGGAGGGATGAGAATTGGACTACAAAACACCATAACTGGGACCAAAAATAACATTATACATGCTACATTTCATCTTGCATTCACTGAGAAAAATAATTAAAGTGTAAAGAACTGAGGTTGGAAAAACCTAGAGTAGATAAGCCATTGAGCTTTGAAACCAAGTATCTGAATCGAAAAAGAGCATGCCAACTAAAATGAATTATGCTAAGAACATTAATAAATTATTTCCTGAACCGTACCATCAGAAAACATCATGTGTAGAATTGTGAAGCATGTATTTCATCTAGAGACCACTACCAGTCATAAGTACACATATACAAATGCCAAAACCATTTGACTTCATTTTTAACCATAAAAACTTGAAATAAGATTCTCCAAACATTCTTCAATATCATACCAAAAACTCAGCAATAGATTCTCATCATACAAAGTATGTGGAGAAATATACTCAACAATGGTTTCACATAAACCAGTCACTACTGACAATAGTAGCAAGTTGACATCAATGGAAACCATAATAAATTAAGATCATAACAACTCCTAAATTACTCAAACAAATAATTATACCAAATTATTCAACTCAAATACAATGCAATAAAATGCAAATCTCTCACAAATGGAGAAAAGGAGAAAAACCTATGGTAGAAATTTCCTCTCTAAAAGAGAGGAAAAAATTGATTAAAATAAAATATTAAAGGAAGGAGGAAACCTCAAGATTCCCCAATGACTACTTAATTTACCCCTAACATCAATCACATCTAAATATGTAAAGGATATTTCAAAGGTGTAGTGAAGATGACTACAACCAGCTGCTCCATAGGAAAATACTCCAAAGAAAGAACAACATCCTAAATGAGTTTCCTAATTTAGTGCATATGGATATAAATATACTTTCCAAATTGATTCCCAACTAGTTTATGAGAAATGTGTTTTCAACTCTAATTATCACACCAAAGAGTAGTGAGATTATCACCAGTAAAGCCAAAGTCAGTCATTAACTGTCAAAGCCAAAGAACCTCTTGAATAACCAAGACTACACCTTGATACTCAGATTCAATTGATGATAATGAAATAGTAGTTTTCTTTTGGAAGACAAAGAAACTATACAATAAACCTGATAAAAATAAACCTAGAAGTGGACTTTTGATCATCAACATCACTAGCCCAATCCGAGTCAATGAAGTACTAAATATTTATAGCACCTAATGTGTACTGAATGGAAAACTGTATAGTGCCCTGAATGTACCTCAAGATACACTTGTATTCCTTTCAATTGCACTCATGAGGATCTTAAGACAAATGGGATAGAAGACCAACTTCAAAGGAAATATCAAGATGACTGTGTTTCAAGTAGAAAACACTACCAACAAACTATTGATTCAAGGTAGTGTCAATTGATGGATTAGTGAAACTAGTACAAAAAACAACAATTAAGTAAAAATGAGTAGGAGTTGATTTGAAATAATCCATCCCAAATATTTGAAGGAAATCAAGAGCGTAAATATACTGAAAGATAGAAATAATAGAAGAGAAATGATAAACCTAGAGGCCAACAAATTAATGCAGAAAACCAAGGTCGATCATATCAAAATACTTTGTCAAATCTCATTGAGTATCATAAATCATGGCAGGAGAAATTTTTATGAGAATGAAGTCATCCACATAAAGAATAAAAATGAGAATATTACCCCATTCCTCTAAGTATAAACTATAGGATCATAGTAACACCTAGTGAATCTAGAAGAAAGAAAGAATTGTCCATATTCTCATACCATGCTCCAGGAGCTTATTTTTAATACAATTAAATGAATGAATTAGCCTAAAAAAAATTAAATAATATTCCACAATTCTTGGTGGCTTCTCCATATAGATATCCTCCCAAAGGACATCATGGAGAAAAGCACTCTTCACATCCATCTAATACACCAACCAACCCTTATATGAAACAATAGAATGTACAAGATGAATGAAATACATCATGGATATAGGAGAAAGTGTCTCTAAATAGTCAATACCCTCAACTAGATAAAATCCCTTAGCCACAAAATGAGCCTTATACTTATCAATAGATCCATCAACTACAAATTTTGTAAGATACACCCACTTGTGCCAAACCAACTTTCTTCCCTTAGGAATACTCCAACCAAATATCAAGTATGATTCTTCATTAAAAACTGAATGCTTTTCTTAGCTCTATCATTTCATTATCCTATTTTTGAACACCTTAAGCATCAAGAAACTTCTAAGGATCAATAGAAACTACATGAATAAAAATATTGATACCTGAAGTTGGGAACAATTGCAACATTTAGTTGTGGGATCGATAATAAGAGGACCAACATCCTTAATAATTATGAAATCCTATAATGGGTAACTGGGTGTAGGTGGAGTAAAAGGAGAAAATAGACTGATGTCAATAACAAGATCAATATCATTATCATCATAAATACCAACATTAGGAATAAAATGACTCGTAATGGCATTCAAATCAGGGAGCTACACTGGTGAGAAGGAATGGAAAATGTTTAGCCGTAGACACAGGTTGCAGGCTCAGGCCCAAAAATTTGATCAGTTCCGTCAGGGAAGAGGTGTAAATGATGGAAGATTGCGACCGTTGAAATCCCAAAGTCAGTTGTTTGCACAGTTTTTCTAGGCTAAGGATTTTCATCTCCTACCAAAATAGTCCAAGGCTTCTGTTACTAATGGCAAGGGCTTTCAGTCCTTTCCTTTTGTCTAGAAAAACACACAGAAATTTGACCCCTGCTCGCAACAAGATCTTAACGAGGTCTTCAAGATTTTTAACAGGAAAATTACTGTGCAACCTGCCAAACCCTTCTTTCTAAACCCCAGGTTTCATGTAAAATCTCATATCCATAAAAATCAATCCCCGCTTTCAGCTAAAGGAAAACATCTTCCTCTTGGAGCTCCCCCGTCGATCCCCCAGAGGGTTTCATCTTTTGTTACCATTAATCCCCCTCCCTTTACTATCTTTTCATCATATGAAAGGGGCGAATTGACTAAGCCTGTCTCTATGCCCCCTATGGGTATTCCAGATCAGGATCATCCCTTCGTCGCTCAGGGTTTTTTGAAAAAACCTTTTAGGCAGGAAAATATTCCAAAATATTCACAACCTCAATCTTTTAGATCTGGTCACTTCTTCAAGGATAAGAGCTTGGCAAGGGTTCACACTCATCAGAAGCAGCCTATTTTTGACATATGTGAGGGAATGCCTCCAGGATCTTCGGTGGTTATTGGATCTCCCCTAGCTTTTCATAGGGATCCTCTGGCTTCTAAGAAAGCTAAAGTGACTCCTAAAGTTGTCAACCTGTGCCATAGCATGATAGCGCCCCTCCATCCAAAATACCCAAAATATATTTGGCTAGCTAAAAAACTAGCTCCAGCTCCTCCCCCAAATTCCATCATCATTACCCTCCCTGATCACATGCTGTAAGGTCCGATTGATCTACTCTGACAAACAACTCTTATTGGTAAGTTCTATAAATCTTCAATTCTATTTTTTGATATTCAGAACTGGGCTTTCCAATATTGGGGGGTTTGAAAGATATCTTTTACCTAGATTTAGGCTCGGGTTTCTTTGTTGCTCTCTTTGATTCTCCTAATTCTAGAGATACTATTCATAAAAAAAAAGATTGGTTCTTTCATGGTCTGGCTCTCTACACTAGGGTATGGACCCCTAACTTTAATCCTGAAGCTAAGGCTTTTTCCTTCTTCCAATACTAGGTGGTGCTACCTTCATTTCCCTTGGAGTATAAATATTTTTATACTGTGGAGATCATTGCTAACAAAATTGGCATCTTCTTAAAGCATGATCTGATCCCTTTTGAATTCCCTCAGCATGATTCCAGAGTTTGTGTTCTTCTAAACATTTCTAAAACACTACCAGAATTAGTCATAATTAAATCAAAGTGGGGAGTTTGGTCTTAGAATATTTTCCTCCAAACGGAAGCCTCAGTCCAGAACCACTAGCGTAAATTGGGGCACTTTACTGCCCAATACAAAGCACAATAATTTCCTGGGTTGTCACTCTATACAGATCATTGTTTTGATCCAACAAATTGCTCTAGTTTCAGTCTCAATAAAACAAGGAAGATATCAGTTACTTATCATATCCCACTATCTCCTTCCATTGGACCCCCTTCCATTCCTGAGATCATTGATTTTTTTCATGAGCTATTTGACTTCTTTTTTTCTGCTCTCAGGGGATTGTTTTGGATCAAACATTTTTCTCAACAATAGCAGCAGTTATATCTTCCAAATATTTTGAAACCTCAAGGGGACCAGTCTGAGAAACCTAATTTAGATCTCAAATCCTTTGTGCACTTCCTAATGTTCCAAGTCCCTTCAGAGAATTGCACGGATCCATCTACAATTTTTCACAATGAAGTTGTGATTGAGCTTACAGATCGAGAGTTTAATGAATCTAGGATTACGGAGCTGGCTCACACAATTATCCATGACACGGTATCAGATGAAAGTACATGGCTTGCTACTAAATCACACTCTCCAATTCCTGATATCACAAGTATAGATATTGCTTCTCCTCAACTTGTGATTGATACATCTCCCACTGAGGATGCTACCTTTGATTGACAGATGTGCATTCTTGATGCCCGTGTTTCTGAAGAAGTTCCTTTTCCAATCAGTAGCTTCTTTAATCAGAATCAGGATATACCCTTGCCTCAAATTGCAGATATATTTTCATTTGATCCCAATAATGATCCATCAATCTCAAATCATGGTATTTCACCACATCTTGATTTCCACAAAAACAAGAAGCATGAATTGCTTTCGAACATAGAATGTGAGAATACCAAGTTAGAGTTGAACTCTCATGAGGACTCTAAAAATGGTCACCTGGGTGGTTTTGATCACAACATTATTCTTTCTATTGAACTATCTCCTTACCAAACAGCACACAATACTATGACTCCCAAAAAGAGAGGGAGAAAACCTAAGGGAGATAAAACCAAAGCAGAGATAGCAGCGGGCATCCAATCTACTCTAGATGGAAAATTTACTCCTACAAAAAGATCGACAAGGAGGACCCTGTGTTCTCTTTTTCAAGAATGAAGATAGGCTCATGGAATGTCAGAGGCCTAAATGCCTCTGACAAATGCAACAGGATAAAGTCAGAACTTGTTGCTATGAGGGCAGACATTATTCTTTTACAAGAAACCAAGCTTTCTCAAGAAACATTTCTTAAGACAGTAGGCAAGTGCACTCAATGGAGTGCTATTCATAAGAAGATCAATGGTGCTTTAGGTGGGCTTGAAGTCCTATGGGATTCTAAAGCAGTGTTGGAATAATGATACATTTGGCATCAGTGAATGCACTTAGTGAAAACACTTATTCGGTTTTGAATGCTTACCGAGCTTATCACTCAGCCCACAGCCTATACCAAGCATTCAGTAAAGCTCACCAATCAAATAGTTCAAACCGAGCAGTAAGGCAGTCACCGAGCATATAAGAAGAATAGCAGTTACCGAGCAGACGGTAGTCACCGAGTCATCAGTTGAAGATAACCGAGAAGTCAGTTTCTACCGAGTCACCAGTGGTTACCGAGTGACAATGTATTTAC
>MU228417.1:291698-307003 GCA_018584345.1 Thuja plicata | reverse complement strand
GTTGAATCAGTTTGTAAATCCTTTTACCGGGTAGACCTAACAGTCTTTTGTAAATCTCTTAACCGAGTGCATACTTCATTGTATGTTTGTAAATCCTCTAACAAGGTGGACCTAGCAGTCCAAATTGATTCTAACAGGGCAGAACATCAGAAGTGATCATTGTAAGCCTTAACCGGCCAACTTTATACTGCAGTACCAAAGTTTTGTGGATACTATCCCCACCCCAGTTTTACTTTCTATTTGGAAGGTTTCTGGGTTACCAATCTTTGTGTTATGTGTTATGAATGTTTACATTTTCATAGTTGCAGTAGATTAGATGAATGAATGGTTAAAGAATATAAAAGTGCATAAATGTATTAAAAGATTTAAGTGTTATTGATTCACCCCTCCCCTCTCAGTAACTCTGTTAATCCTGAATATTTCCAACAAGCAGTACAAGTTCAAACATTATCCCAACAAGACAATTGGCAACTAGTGAAAGTTGTCCAGTTTGATCTAAGATTTATCCTTTTTAATATTTATGTTCCTTCAACAACTGCTGATAAACTTAAATTGTGGACAGAGGTCAATAGTTGCATTCAATCTCAAGTTGATCATTTATTAATTCTGGGTGGAGACTTTAACGCCATTCTTAAATCTTCTGAAAAATGTGGTGGCATATGCCCCCCCTAAAATGATCCAAGATTTTTGTAATTTTCTAGTGGATAACAATTTGGAGGATATTGAACCATCCAGTGGATCTTTTACTTGGTCCAATAAGAGAGTAAATTTCTCCCAAATTGCAAGTAGATTGGATAGATTTCTTGTTTCTCAAGAGTGGAAATTATCAAATATCACCTTCCAATCGGATATTCTCCCTTGTCCAGGATCTGATCATTTTCCCATTGCCTTGCAATTGGAACTTCCACAAGGTAATCAAGGTTTTAAACACCAACCATCCTTTAAATTTGAAAGGATATGACTAAGGCATCCACACTTTCTCCCCCTTTTAAAGCAATGGTGGATCAGCGCACCATATAATGCAGGCTCAAAAATGCATCAATTTGCTAAGAAGTTAAAGTACATTAAGAAGCATATTAAAAAATGGAACGAGGTAGTTTTCAAAAATGTTTTTAAAGAAAAAGAGGCAGTAAAAAAGGATTTATCAGAACTTTTGGATAACATTATTAAACAAGGCCTAACACCAGACCAATTTGCCAAACAAAAGGATCTGCAAGGGAATTGGGAGGAACTTTGCCATAGGGAAGAGATCTACTGGTGCCAGAAATTTCAGAAATTGTGGCTTAGAGAGGGAGATAAAAACACAAAAAAATTTCATGCCTCTGCTAAATAGAATAGAGCTAAGTCCCGCATATTTTCAATCAACAATGCAGATACTGGTAACACTATCTATGATGCACAAGGTATAAAAGATTAAGGGGTTAAATTCTTTAAAAATCTCCTTCGCCCTCCTCAAAGGCCCCCCACCAGTCATGATGAGTCACTTGCTCTACTAGAAGCAATCCCTTCTTTGATCTCAGATTTGAACAATGCTGCATTGATGGCCCCATTTACTATTTTTGAACTCAGAAAAGTGGTTTTTTCCTTGTCTCCAGACAAATCTCATGGGCCAGATGGATTCACAGCCCTCTTCTTTCAAAGCCGCTGGTATTTCATTTGCTTGGATTTGCTTGGGGTACTTGAAGAATCTAGGAAAATTAAATCTATGTTAAAATATTTTAACACCACAAATATAGCCAGCATCCCAAAGGTGAAAACTCCCAAATCATTTTCAGAATTCAGACCTATCTCATTGTGTAACATAATCAACAAAATTATTACAAAATCTATTTACTTGAGAATGCATCACTTGATTCCAAAGATTGTGTCTCATGAACAAGGTGGCTTCGTGCCGGGAAGAGAAACTATGGAGGGAGCACTAGTAGCTCATGAAGTTCTTCATTCAATTAACTCTGCCCAGTCTCCTACATTTATCATTAAACTGGATATGATGAAGGCATATGACAGAGTCTGCTGGGATTTCTTGTTCAAAGTTTTGCGAAAACTTGGATTTTCAAAATCGTGGTGTAGATGGATCAAAGCTTGTGTTTTTGGTGCTTGGTTTTATATTATCATCAATGGTGTGCCTGCGGGAATTTTTCCTTTTTCTCAACGGATTAGGCAGGGTGACCCCCTGTCTCTAGTTTTATTCATACTTATGGCAGAAGCTTTCAGCAGAACCATTCATAATAAGCATGCTCCAGGCCTTTGGCAAGGAATGAAGATTGGGGATTCACCTATCTCGGTCACTCACTCACTTTTTTCTGATGACACCTTACTCTTTGGTTCATCAAATGCTATAGAGGCCATCCAAATCAAATGTGTTCTTGACCTATATACTATTGCATCTGGGCAGAAGATCAATGTAACCAAATCTAAAATTTACATCTTTAATACCAACCAGATTATTACTAATAGAATTGTTAGCATTCTTGGATTTACTGCAGACCTTCTACCATCTATCTACCTTGGCATTCCCTTCTTTGTGGGTCCTAACAAAATGACATATTGGCTGCCCATCATTAACAGAATTAAGTCAAGAGTGGCTGCGTAGAAAGCTAGATGGCTCTCCCTTGCTGGTAAGATCCTTCTAATTAAAACAATGTTGGCAGTGATTCCAAACTATTACTTATCAGTTCTAAAAGCCCCCTCTTCAATTATTCAGACTATTCATAAGTTTATCAAAGAGTTTTTATGGACTGCAAACATAGACGGAGCAAAGAAAATTCCTCTTATTTCCTTGAAAGATATGACACAGGTTAAATCTCATGGTGGGGTAGGTATTCATGATCTAGAAAATAGAAACAAGGCTTTTGGTGCCAAATTAGTATGGTAAATGCATTCCAATTCTGAGAATAAGTGGTGTCAAATAATGCAACATAATTATCTAGACAACAATAATCCCTCTAGGGTGCTCTCAATTCTTGATCCTCCAAGGGGATCGGCATTATGGGATTTCATGATGACTTCAAGAAACACAATAACTAATTATATTTCCTGGGAAGTGAATAAAAGGGACCAAGTGAAATTTTGGAGAGATTCATGGAATGGATCCCCTCCTTTAAGGAATTTGGATCACTTGGAGAATGTCATTTCCTCAACTGAATTTGGTTGGGGTACATATCTAATTGACTTTGTTTCAGCAATCTATGTGTTTTCCAAGAAGGTAATTTGGAAGGATCTAGGGGACCTTCCCATTACCATACAAGAGCAAGAAAGATTCACAAAACTATTATCAAGTAAGGATGTATATCTTTCAGACAAAGATGATTAAATTTTATGGGCTCCAGGGAAAGATGGGAACTACACTATCAAAGAAGGCTACAAAATTATCCAACAACAAGCAACTTGTAAAGTTCCTAAACAAGCTTTCTCTTTCTATTGGAACAACGTCACTCTCCCTAAAGCAGGATGCTTTGCATGGATGGATCTGAAAAATAGAGTTCTTAGAAGCGAGGGGTTATCTAAATTTAACATCTCACAACATTCTAATTGTCTCCTATGTAATTTAGAGTTTGAAACCGGGGATCACCTCTTCCTCAATTGCCAATTTTCCCAACAATGCTGATTATTTGTTCTTGCCAAACTTCAGTTTCAAATGCCCCTCCCTAATAAGTTATGGGATCTCTTTCAATCTTGGCCACAACTCTTCACCAACTCCCTTTTTTCAGGATTATGGACCTATATTCTGGCCATAGTGGTTTGGGCCCTATGTTGGGAAAGGAATAAGAGAATCTTCCGTCAGCAATCCTCCACAATTGATAATGTCCTCAGTTATATTGAAAAGTCCATTTCAGAAGTAGTAAACAACAGCCACTCAAAAGCCAAGATCAACCCAATCTTATCATCTTGGGATAGCGGTATCATTTGTGAGTGGAAAGGAATTCATATTCCTAATGGTTGGTGTCAGAATCCAAATGCAATCACCTCTCTAGACAGACAAAAAGTATAATGGATTCCACCCTCAGTTGGATAATTCAAATTGAATTTTGACAGAGCTTCCCAGGGTAATCCTGGCCAATCTGGTGCTGGTATTTGTATCCATGACCATCAGGGAAATGTATTAGCCTTCAAATCTTCCCCTCTTCCATCTGGTTCGAATAATATGGTTGAAGCTCAAGCATTGTTCCTCGGATTCATTCTGGAAAAGCAAACTGGTTTTCATAACATTATGATTGAAGGTGATTCTATGGTTATAATTACAACATGTATTAAAAGAGAATCATACAATTGGAAACTGGCTTATATCTTCTAGCAAATCTAGAACTTGCTAGACTCATTTGCTAAAGTTCTGATCTTGCATACTCTCTGTGAAGGCAATAAATTGGCTGATTTCCTAGCCAACCGTGCTTGTGATGGTATTAACCAAGAATTTATTCCACCACCTGATAATAGTAACATTGATGAAGATTTTCAAACTATCATCAATTCAGATAAATTAACCGTTATATCTCCGGGTTGATTCACCAGATAGCATGTATCTGTTGAGTTTTCTGTGTAAAATCTCTGGGTTGATTCGCCAGATAGCATGTGTCTATTGAGTTTTTTGTGTAAGCTGCATAGGTTGTGAGGGTTCCTTTAGACCCAAGGGATCCAAAACAACTGATACTCATTCATGTGGATGACATCTCAGTCAATAAAACTTTTCATTTACTAATTGCTAGCCAATGATCCCATTTCAAAATTTGGACCAACAATTCCCAAGGCGTAGTTTGAAGGCAAGCAAAGGAGTAATTGTTCACAGGGAATATCAGAGATTTAATGTAGTATCCCCATCATATGTGACATATGATATCCATGCCAGATGGTGTAAATACCCTCCAGGTGGGTTTTGATTTCCAAAATGACAAGCACTTTTAATTGGCGATGGATAGACCTATAGGGGAAAAGTTCCATACTTACAATTAAAGCAAATGCATTTCTCAACTTGGGATCAAATATTTTCAGATTTCAGAATTAAGTGTGACTATTCTCCTCATGCTTGCCTACCATTAATTTGGGAATACATGAGTGCGATTTATATCTTATCAGAAATAAATGTCATAAAGATCATCTCATCTACATGCCACGAAGACACCTCAAGAACCTCTCTTTTTAGCCTACTTAAAATTCCTTTGTCATACTATGGGCAACACAAGTTCTTGAGCATGGATGGTATGGCAGAGGATTGTGTTTTGTGTCATTCCTGTGCTTCCCTTCATTCCGAACTACTCCCAAAAAATTACAGAATCCAGCTGTCGCCCAACTTAGATGAAGATGTTCTTCCTATGCTTATCACCAACCATGTAATGGATGATATTTTTCTGGTCCATAACGATTCCATTCATCATTCTATCTAACAGGTAATGGGGTATGAAAATTTTGATCCAAAATCAAAACAATTTATGTTCCCATCTCAGCTAGTATCATTTTTTTTGTCAAACACTATGGGTCTTCTTCAATCCTCTCATCTCCTAGAGATCTTGGCTTTCAAAGTAGTTCAGAAGCAATTTTGGATTTCCTGTAAGCTTAAGTAGGCTATGCATAACTATGACCTCTAGAATGGACACACACTGATTGGTGGTTTATTCACCACACACCAAATTTTGCATGACCATGGAGCTTTATTTGCATTTAATGGTGCCAAGAGGGCAATAGAAACGTAGAATGAGCAGATCATGCGAAATTCTCTACAAGAGGGTGGGCATACTCTTGGCCCGATGCTGGAGGGGAAAATAATGGTGATGGTTCATGCACTGGTGGTCCTCCTAGGACTTCCAAATGTACCTCAATTGATCAAGCACAACAAGCTCTAGAACCCTCAAGATAGGCAAGGAGATATCAAGTGCGCCAACATTCACAAAAATGCAAAAGAATCACAGTCATTGAGCTGGGTGTCGGGTTTAATGCCAATCTTGGGTCGGGAAGGTAGACACCATGAAACACAAGGAAGTGGGTTGGATTCCATCCCCTGGGTGCAGAACCATCTAAATGGCTTATGGGATGGGGGCCTTGAGTTATGACATTTCACGTTCAACAGAATTTGGGGACGTCTGGTTGGGTGTTGGCTTCACCAAAAGTAGATGCTAAGGTGGTGGTTATGGAAGGGCCTCACCATTCACACCAAACTACGGACACCTCAAAGGATATGAAGAGGCAAGAGTGACGCAAGCATCAATTAGCAGTAAATTTTGTAGTTTTGTATAGATGTTGATAAATTTGACTCTGTGTGTGTGTCTCATTTTGAAGAAACAAATTCATAGTATTTTGAGGATTGAGACAATACAAAATTCTTTTTTTGAGCTATAAATGGGTGGGGTACCTTGGAGTTACCGGTTCCAATATTCCCCAACGAAAAACTACAACATCGACGATAATGGGCATAACTGACACCGACCACAACAGACAAATTCTCTGTTGGGAATATATTTGGTTTTGGTTCAAGTACCATGGGGATACCAGTGTTATTGCTTACCGACAGGGCCCAGCACTGACGTCGACATTGGTTATAACCGACACTCACCACATCAGTCTCTGACCCTCACACTATCAACACTGATGACACCAGTACCGACGTCTGACTCAAACCATTACCGACATTGACAACATCATCATATGTCACCGATGATAATTTGTCTGACACTGGTCAACAGACGATACTGATAATGCAAGCACCGATTGCTTAGCCAAAAAATGTTCTCAATCATCCGGGATTTCTGATGCTTTGTATCAAGCCACTGTGCTTTATTTTCATTATAGTCTACTTTCCATACTACAGTATGTTCTGTCCAATTTAATAGAGAGGGTTCTCTATCTTTGTTTATTTCCTATGTATTTGAGCAAGGACTCTGGGTTTTCTTGCTGGTTCTTTCCTAGAGGAGCTCTTGAACCATCTTTATTATTAATATATATTATAGTGGCCCGCCCACTTTTTCTTTAAAAAAAAACATTAGCAATAAAATAATTTAGAGCATCATCATCACCATCCTCTTAAAGAAAAATGTCCTCTAAAGAAGAGCTAGGAATGTGGGAGTGAGAGGCTTGTCATGGAGAATCCTTTAAAGTGAAATACTCAAAAAAATAATATATCATGGAAAAATATACCTCTCAAGTGTTAGGATTAAATAAATGATAACCCTTCACATCCTCAAAATAGCCAACAAAGATCAAATGTTGACTCTTCTTTTCCATTTCCTTGTTTCTACCATCTGGAATGAATTACCATCATCAATACCAAAAATTATAAAGTAGGAAACCTTGTGATTAATATAAAACCAAGTCTCCTCACTAGCCATGTTCCATAGTGCATTATGAGCCATATGGTTCTAAATGTAGTTGGCATAATTTATAATATATAACCAAAAAGCTAGAGCCATGGACCTAGATTGTTACATGCAATTGGTCATGTCCCTAAAGGTTTTATTATTCCACTAAACCACATGTTTTTACTGAGTTTATGGAACTATATGTTGTTGAAGAATACCTCAAGCTAGGAAGAATTCCTAAAATTCCTAATACACATAATCCTCACTATTATGTATGTGAATATTCTAAAGGGAATGTCCTAACTACTTTTCCTAAAATTTAAGGAAGATTGTGAACCATTAAAGAAACTCATCCTTGTACTTAAAAAAGTACACCCATGTATTTTTAGAGAAGTTATCAATAGAGGTGAGAGCACATAGTTGGCCCCTAAAAATAAAGGAGTGAAGAATGACATATGTGATTCAACTACCCAATTAGCTCATTGAAAATATACACATAGAATCCTCATGACCAATAAGGCATAATCTTGATGATCATAAAACATGGGTCAATAAGTTTGACTTGAAAACTACATAGTTTAATCCTGATAGCAATATCACAATATTTAAATCTATCAAACCTATACAAATAGGTTTCATTATCAACTATGTCTATAGAAATGACCTTCTTAGGATTATGCATCTCTCGAATGGACACATTAGTAGGAGAGAAATTAACAATTCTTCCATCATGGTGATAGAAAATAGATTATGTGAAATATAATGAACATGTAGATAATCATTAATGCTATGATCTTGTATTAACTGATCCTATCCCAAAAACTAAAATTTAAGAAAAACTCCCAATAGTAATATATTATGTAGGACTTCATAAAGTGAATAAAGAAGATCCACAACATCATTCATATCATGAGAAGCACTAGAATCAAGAATCCAACTGGAACTGGTAGAGGACAAAGCTATATTTGAAAGATCGTGATCTTTTCCCAAGGAAGAATACTTAGGCATGGAAATATTGTTCTTCCTTATAGTTTCCTCCAATGTTGCTAGCCTCTTGAAACAACATGCATCATTGTGTCATGGTTTTCCACAAAAGAAAAAAATTCTCCTTCTTCTTAGACTTAGAATATTATTCTTTTGAGTTAGAAGGAGAAGGAGTAGGAGGATAAGACCGTAGTGGAGTTTTTTCATGGATTCTTCTTATTCTTATCCTTTACCTTGGAAGATTGATCCATCAAAGTATTAATTTTAAGAGGAGCATCCATTTGAATCAACTTGGCATTTAAACCTAGTCAACCAATCACAAAAGTCATCAAATGAAGGCCTCTTATGAGCATCTCCTATAGGATTCATAGTAGAATATATGGTAGAAGAAAACACTTAAAAAGGGAATTTGAGCTTAGACAAGATCAAGAATATACATGCCTTATCATATTTTTCATGACCACATTATTTTAATTATAAAAAAAAATAGCTTAAACTTTGCAATTTGGAAATTATTAATAGTGGGGAATGCATCTAGAGAGAGAAATGTGATATTGGCTTCAAGCTACAAGATTATAAATTAATTGACCTTACCATACAACCCTTCAAAGTTATCCCACAAATTTTTAGGTGTATCACACTCATAAATATGAAACAAGAAGCTATCTAACACATTGAGATCTATTATTCTTTTCACCTCATGTAATTTGTTTCTATAAATAAACTTGAATTTCCGTACTGAACCCAAGTTGATTAGCTTTCAACATTTGCCAAAGACCTTGAGATTGAAACAATTGTGACATTTTGAGCTTATATGTGATAATTATGTGATGTGAGTGCCGCGATGCTTGGATCTATCACAATTTACAAGAGAATAAACAAAGTAATAAAATGCATTTTATACCCCCCAAATGGATACAAAGAAAAATTACAATTCCCAAACACTAATTTTTTTTAAAGAGTAATAGCTATAGATCACAACTTAAAGCTATAAAAATGGCATAATATAACAAAATATTCAGAAAATACCTCCACCATAGTGTTTTTCTCTAAATCAACTTTCCAATGATATTTCATTCCCTAAAATGGACTATGTTTGTAAAAGTTAAGACGTTTTGAAAAAAAAGAATATTTTAGGTACTTTTGATATCATGAACAACTGCCAATCTCACCATATGACCATGATAATTAATTGTGTAGTAAAAAAATAGCCTTGTAGGGCATATTGTCATGCCAAGTAAGTGTCCAAGCTCCCTATAAGTCAACCAACAAACCAGATCAACACCTTATTATGTATAGTAATAATTTGCATAGGCCCACTTGCAGGTAAAATGGAAGTGTCAATCACTTAAGCCATGTTCTCAAACCACTATATAAGAAGTCATTGAGATATTTAAAGTCTAAGAAATAACGTACATTAAGAAATGTGAGATTAAAGAAAAATTGAATCCCTTGTATTTGCCTGTAGTGCAGGTCCACTTGCTTCCTTTGTGTCTAATCTCGTAAAGAGAGAAAAAACTAAATTTTAGGCAAATAAAAATATTTTTAGAAGAACATTAGACATTTTTTTATCAAATAAATTAGGAGAAAAAAATTGGTTTAAGCATGAAACACCCAATACCTTCAATGTGAGAAGAGATTGTCGATGACAAAGGAAATTGTAGGTTTAAATAAAAAGAACTTCACAAATTTAAGAAATAATAATGTTACTAAATCACATAGACAAATCGAGCTTTTAAAATACCTAGAATGTCATAAACAATAACCTCTAAAAGATGAAACGCTTCACTCCCAATCTTCTCAGATGAAGCAGTCAATAGCGACCATGATGCAAATCAAATGGACTCACAAACAACCAACAAAACAATATTTTTTTTTTCCAAATGATAATAGAAAAATAATCAATAGATCAATTCTCTCATAGAAAATAACAATTGATCTTAGATCTAGTAAAAATGCACTAAGCAGGAAGGGATTGTAATCAAATTTTATCTAATATCATGTTGATGTACCCATGATATTGTGTTGCAAGCAAAGAACAAAAGCTCCACTGAACAATGAGAAGCAACCACAAGCTATTTCACTAGTCAATGTACATAGTGCATTGATGAGAATGAGATATGTTACACTAAACAATCTCAGTGCTTGTAAAGAAGAAAGAAGGAGGAAATAATATAAGTGACAAGGATAGATATTCTATGATGACATGTAAGTGATTGAATGTTTGAAGATATTAAGTTGATGATCATGCAAGACATCAAATTAGTTAATGTATTGTATTTTCATTGATATCAAACTTGATATAATATGTATGGTCATTGTAATACTGCCAAAGATTTTAAAGTACCGATGAATCAAGAATATACTATCAGTAATGCATACAAGTCAAGTATTCACTAAGTGACTGCATACATCGATGGAGTGCACACCGATTGTCAAAGTAAAAGAGCAGAGTCACAGTGTTACCCGATGACCTAATGCACAGCATTACCAATGAGAAGAGTTACAGGGTTTCCCGATGAGAAAAACATAGAGTAACCTGATGGAAAGAATTTTAGTGTTGTGTGACAGAGAAGAAAAGGATGGAGAACCCACTGACAACTGAAGTCACACCGATAGAACAGAGAGTTTAGAAAATGAAAAAATGCTTAGTTGTCAAGAAGCTAAAGATAGAATTAACAAATACATATCATTGTTTTAATCATCCAGATAAAGTCAGACATAACTAAATGATTTAAAGCTTATTTGTCCAGTTGGCAAGAAGATCTCTTTGAGATAAATCAGGAATTTTCTTTAAATATATGGGCGAGAATTATGGAACATGCCAAGAATCAAGAAAGCCAAGAAAAGGGGAAATTGTGTCTATATAGAGACAAACCCAATTTCTTACGAATTATGGGGTGAACAAGAGAAGAGGAAAGATGCTAAATAAAATATGAAGGAGAAGAAAGTCTCCATTCATTCCTGATCAACAAGCTGAGGAAAGAGCTAGATTCTGCAGACACTGACGAGCAGTGAGAAAAGCATCACAGAGTAGAATAGTGTGGAGCAAAGGTATAAGTGTTTATATTGATCAAAGAAGTAATAAACTTACAATAAATCTGAAAATTAGTAATTGGGTTGTATGTATGAATAGATCATTAGTGTTTCATTTTAACCTTTGAAGCATATAAGCCTCTTAACTGAACAGGATTTAAAAGTCTTTTTCAATTGAGATACATCCCGAGGAGTATCAAAAAGTTTGATCACAAAAGTAGCATTGGATATACCCAATACCTATTGAGAGGCCAAGAGAGTTTGATCAAGGATGGTAGCATTAGATGTCAGATACTAGTTGAAAAAATATTTCTAAATCCTCTAACAAGGTCACTCCTAACAGTGTGTTTGTAACCTTTAACAAAGTTGGTTCCTAACAGAGATCACTTCAAAAGATTTAAAATTTGGGGTACCGGTCCCAGTGGTTTTTCCCTTAACAGGGTTTCCACATTAAAATCCTTATGTTATGTGTTTATGGTTTATTACTTTACTATTTTACATTTCACATATGCATTTCTAAACTGAACGGTATACTCTGTATATTTACTATTTTTAGTAAATAGTTTATTGCTTATCGGTGATCATATAGAAGAGAGATTAACAAAGCAATCTTACAAGTAGAAAATTGATAAAATTATTTCAAGGCATACATCTTGTAGGACAGAAGATAACTTGAGACATAATTAGTGGTTATAAGTTTTAAGGGTTGATTTAAGGATTGATTTTGAAGGCCACTGATTCACCCCCCCCGCCCACTCTCAGTTATTACTAACAATTGGTATTAGAGCTTGTGTGCTTAGAAGGAAGGTTTCAAGACTTAAGCTAAATATCACAAGATAAACAGACGAGATGTGCCCGACTTGAACAAAGATAATTTTTCTTCATGGAAAAGAAAAATAAGACTCTACTTACTAGGTATTGGTAATGATGTTACTCAATACTTGGATATTAAATATGTGTTGCCCATGGGAGAACCAATAGTTGAACAAATGAGAGAGAAGAATGACCACAACTGCATGATGATAGAGCTTTCTTCCTCACTCTCTGATGCTGAATTTGAAGATGTCAAAACATGTAAGACTGCAAAGAAGATGTGGGACAAATTGATGCTTGTACATGGTGGTGACAAATTTTTTTTGAGAGCTAAGGAAGAAAGCCTTAGAGGAAAGTTTGATGATCTCAAAATGAAATAAGGTGAAAATCTCACTCAGTGCAACACAAGAATCCAAGAGGTAGTCAATGCTATCCGAGGAGTTGTAGGTGTACTAGAAGAAGATACAATGGTAAGTAAAATTCTAAGAACCTTACTGCCTACTTATGCTATTAGAGTATCTTCCATTCAAGAAATGAGAGAAGTAGAAAATACCAATTTTACTCTATAAATTTTAATTAGAAGATTGATTTCATTTGAGATGAACAAATTTGATAATAGTGTCTTACCAAACATAGATTCTGCATTCAAAACTTCTATGAGAATAAGTAAATCAAGTCATAAAAACACTATGAAAAGGGATAGTGATAATGAAAGTGAAGAAGATGATCTTGATGAAATTGAATCACTTATGGCCAGAAGAATGCAGAGAGGCAAAGGTAAATACAAAGTTAAATTACCACTTGTTTGTTTTAATTGTAAAGAGATTCGACACTTTGCTACAAGATGTACTAACAGAAGAAAAGATGATAGAAGTAATGATAGATCATTTGAAAAGAAGTCTGACATAAGTGATTATAGAAGCTACTGACAATCAGAAAGAATAGATACCTGAGACTACAAGGACAAAGGAAAGAAGGGTAGTTACCTAGAAAAATACAAATATGGTGATACTGACACCAAATCTGATGAAGACACCGAGATGGTGTTTGTCGCAGTAAAAGATGACTCAGATGATGATGAAGAAAGGTATTTAGAAATTGCACTCATTTCTAAAGTTAGTGGAACTGATGTCTAGATCATAGATAGTGGTTGAACTCACCATATGACCGGTGATAAGTAAAATTTTGAGACTTTTGAATACTATAAAGGTGGTTCAATAAGAATGGGTAATGACACACCTTGTCCAGTTGAAGGTAGAGTAACCATAATGTTGAATAACCAGATAAAATGTGAAAATGCTTATTGGGTAAATGGATTGAATTATAATCTATTGAGTGTTTCTTAGTTGAATAATTCAGGTCACAAAGTAGCATTTGAAAATAAGAAGGAAAAGATCTTCAATAAATCAAGAAATTTGATTAGTACCGGTGAGCAGAAAAAAGGTAACTTATTCTATCTGAATGATACTGACACCACTTGTTTGATTGCTACAAATGAAGACATATGGTTGCAACACAAAAGATTGTGTCATATGAACTTTGACAACATGATAAATATTAGCAAAAAGACAAATTTCAGAGGCTTACCGACGATGACCAAGCCCGACAACATCATGTGTAAGAATTGTCAAAAAGGTAAAATGACAAAGTCTAGTTTTAAAAGAAAAACCCATACATCTGATGCAATTCTAGAATTAGTCCATACTGATTTATGTGGACCTATAATGACAAAGATATATTATGGAGATAGATATTTTATTCTCTTTGTTGATGATTACTCTAGAATTATGACACACATGTTACTAAAAGATAAATTAGAAGCATTAAGATGTTTATATGGTATAAGGCAATGGTTGAGAAGCAAAGTGTTAAGGAATTAAAATTATTAAGGTTAGATAGAGGAGGGGAATTTATTTTAGATGAATTCACTAACTTTTGTAATGAGCAAGGAATCAAAAGACAGGTCTCTGCATCGAGAACACCACAGCAGAATGGAATTGCTAAAAGAAGGAACAGATCCATAGTTGATTGTGCAAGGACACTGATGATAGAGAAAGGCATCACCCAAATATTCTAGAGGGAAACTGTCAGTACTTTTGTATATACATTGAACATAGTACAATTGAAGAAAGACACCAAAAAGACACCTTATGAGCTATAGTATGGATACACACCAAATGTAAGTTATTTCAAAAAAATTGGAAGTCAATGTTATATCTTAAAAGATGATAGAAATGGAAAACCTGACTCCAAGAGTGATGAAGGAATCTTTCTATGGTATTCTACCAAGATCAAGGCTTATATATGTCTAAACAAAGCCTCTAACAAAATTGTTGAAAGTGAAAATGTAAAGATAGATGAATTTGCAGAGAAGAATGAAAAGGGAAGTACTAAAGAACCAGAGGACTATGATAGGTTCACTTATAATGAGGAACCTGACACTCTACCTAACCAACAATATATATCTCTTGAGCAATAGATCATTGCACTAGAGCATCAGGCTGCAAATACCGATGATCATAATATTGCTCAAGATGATGCACAAAGTGATGAAGAACATAATGTAGAACAAAATGATGATCAAGCTCATAGACACAAAGTTGAACCTGTACTTGCTAGTATGAGAACTAGAAGTAAGTCTCTAAATCCAAGATGTCTTATTTGTGATTATGAGCCTAAATCTGTCAATATTGCACTAGATAATAATGAATGGATAAGTTCTATGAATGAAGAGATTGAGCAGATAGAGAAAAATAAGACATGGACACTTGTACCAAGACCAAATGACAAGAATATCATCGATACAAAATGTATATTCAGGAATAAGTTGAATGAGAATGGAGAAGTCACCAAAAATAAAGCAAGACTAGTATGCGAGTGGTATGCGAAAGAAGAAGGATGTCATGCCCAAAACTAGGGAAAACACACATACAAAAAAAATTTAAATACACAAGAGCGAACCACAAAAAGTGATGCATTGGAAGTAATGTATTATCACAGTAAGGGTAATCTTTGAAGTCATTTAGTTTTCTATCCTAAGTTACAACTTATTTGATAAATTATAGTCTCCAATTACTTTCAACATTTAACCACTAGATAGAGATTCAATAACAAACCCAAATCTAAACCTTATTCCTCTAACCACAATTAAACCTCGTTATTCAATTTTCCAAAACTATAGTCCTTAAA
>MU228417.1:212507-262880 GCA_018584345.1 Thuja plicata | reverse complement strand
ATCATAACATAGTATCTCGAGTCTCTGTCAGGATAATCAAAAAGTGTATCAATGTATCAACACATAAAATATCAAAGTGAAATCGAGCAGTAAGACTGTGATGGGTCGGGGTGAGGCCTCACAAAGGAATTGACTATGGAGATACCTTTTCACCCATTGATAGGCTAGAAGGAGTAAGAATATTACTTTCTTATGCTGCATGTAAAGGATTCAAGGTATAGAAAATGGATGTTAAGTCTGAGTTCCTAAATGGAATAATTGAAGAAGAGGTATACATTGAACAACCAGAAGTTTGTTGATTCAGACAAGAGGGACATGGTATGTAGATTACACAAAGCCCTGTATGGATTGAAATAAGTACCCCAAGCCTGGTATGAAAGACTTCATTCCTATCTTATAAGCATTGGATTTGTAAGGACTAATGAAAACAATAATCTTTATTTGAAGGAAGATATTAATCCTAACATTTTGATTGATGAGATATTTGTTGATGATATCATATTTGGAGGCAATGATATGCTACGCAAATCATTTGCAAATGAAATGAGCAAAGAGTTTGAGATGTCTATGTTTGGAGAGATCAAGTTCTTTCTTGGTCTGCATATCATGCAACAAGATGAAGGTATTTTCATTACACAATCCAAGTACATCAAAGAAGTACTCAAAATATTCAAGATGGAAGAGTCCAAACCAGTTGGAACACCGATAGAAACTAGATGTAAGCTGACAAAGAAAGACAAGTCATCAGAGGTAAATAAGACTTTGTATAGATTATGACTGGAAAACTCATGTATGTTGTACAAACTAGACCAGATATTACACATGCAGTAGGAATTGTTGCTAGATTTTCTGCTAATCCCTGGGAATCACATATGACTATTGTGAAAAGAATCCTAATATATCTGAAGAATACCAAGGAATATGGCTTATGGTATAGAAGAGAAGGTAAATTTGAACTTAAGGTTTCTACCAACGCTGATTAGGCTAGAAATATTCATGACCAGAAGAGCACAACTAGAGGAGTATTCTTTATGGGTGATAGACTTGTCACATGGATTAGCAAGAAGCAAGGATGCATCTCTCAATCTACTGCAAAGGTAGAGTATGTTGTTGCTGCAAACTGCTCAAATATTGCATAGATCAAACAGTTGCTGGAAGGTATACATATGGAAACTTTAGAACCAGTAATTATCTATTGTGATAATACAAGTGCAATAAACATTTCCAAGAATCTATTCATGCGTGCTAAAATAAAGCACATTTCCATCAAGTATCATTATTTGAGAGAACAAGTTCAGGCAAAGGAAGTGATACTTGAGTATGTGCAATCAAAGGAACAATTGGCTAATATCTTCACCAAGCCACTGCCCAAGGATGCATTTGAGTACTTGAGAAAGAGACTAGGGGTCAGACCCTTGTCAACTAGTCAGTAAAATGACTAGAAGGCTACATCAGCCTATATATTATCACAATATCATTCATGTTGATGCAAGTAGAGAGATGAACTTCAAAGATACATCTATACACAACAAGGTATTTATCTACTCTGAGCACCATAGTTATTACCGATGGATTGGGAAATTCTAAGAGTGTATTATGGATAGAAAATATTCGTTTGACATAACTGTCAAATACATTGCTTTACAAGATGTTTGGCATTGTTGTCAAAGGGAGAGAAATAGCTCATTATCATACAAATATTATATCTATTATCATCTTAGGGAGAGATATAGATCATATCCATCAAGTATCCAAAGAGAGACATGTAAACAACAATGGGAGAGTACACACAAAGGAAGAGAATTGCTGACAAGAGACATCACAAGAATGGAAAACAGTCAAAGAGAGGGAGTTTGACACGGAAGGAGAACACATCATATCAGAGAAGGAAAGATTCTACATCTTTCTAGTAAAGGGATTGAAGACAGAAAGAAATGTGCAAGGATCAAATCAAAGCTATTTGAGCTTACCACTAGCCAGACATTTGTAATAGTTACATTACGAAAGCTTGATGAAACTGTATATTTCATATTGTATTAGTAATAGTATAGTATGATAATGTTGTATGTTTCCATCAATGCCAAAGGGAGAGATTGATGACATGTAACTGATTGAATGTTTGAAGATATTAAGTTGATAATCATGCAAGGCATTAAATTAGTTAATGTATTGTATTTTCATTGATGTCAAACTTGATATAATCTGTATGGTCATTGTAATACTGCCAAAGACTTCAAAGAACTGATGAATCAAGACTATGGTATCAACAATGCATACAAGTCTAGTATTCACTAAGTGACTGCATACACTGACGCAGTGCACACTGATAGTCAGAGTAAAAGAGTAGAGTCACGGTGTTACCCGACGAGCTAATGCACAACATTACCGATGAGCAGAGTTATAGGGTTGCCCGACGAGAAAAACAGAGAGTAACCCGACGAAAAGAATTTCAGTGTTGCTTGACGGAGAAGACAAGGATGGAGATCCTGATGACAACTGAAGTCATATAGACGAAATAGTCAGTTATCACCAATGACTAACTGAAGTATTAACCGATAGAATAGAGAGTTCAGAAAATGACAAAATGCTTACCTGTCAAGAAGCTAAATATAAAATTAACGAATACGTATCATTGTTTTAATCATCCAGATAAAGTCAGACATAAGTAAGTGATTTAAAGCTGATTTATCCAGTTGGCAAGAAGATCTCTTTGTGATAAATCGGGAGTTTTCTTTAAATCTATTGGCGAGAATTGTGGAACATGCCAAGAATCAAGAAAGCCAAGAAAAGGGGAAATCATGTCTATATAGAGACAAACCCAATTCTTACGAATTGTGGGGTGAACAAGAGAAGAGGAAAGATGCTAAAGAAAATGTAAAGGAGAAGAAAGTCTTCATTCAGTCATGATCAACAAGCTGAGGAAAGAGCTAGATTCTGCAGACACCGACGAGAAATGAAACAAGCATCACAAAGCATAACATTTTTTTGGGTTTTCTCTTTTGTTCCATGGTTTCTTATTCTTTCTGATTTGTTCCTCTTTTTGTAGTCTCTCTTATGGTAATGATTATAATGATCTATGTTCACACAAGGTCATTTTTTAAGCATGCTCAAGCAAAATTGCTATTACACTTTAAACATTTTAAAATAGAACTTACCAAAATAGACAGAATGAAATGAAATATAGCATGGATATGCACATTTCACAATCACAAATATCAATCCTTTTTTTTATTACGAAAGCTGCAGCAGACAAACTTGCCTTGTCATTTTATATACCACATCATAGCACACGAAAACAAATTCACTCTGAAATCAAATTCTATTTATGGCAGGAATTCAAATACATACGTAAGGTGCATGCAAGAGGGTGATGACGTACATGTTATATTGCAGAGCAACATGCAAGATATCCAGACTCAAATAACCTTTACTTATTCATAGTGGGAGTTCATACAGACACCTAATATGCACATAACACGACGACGATGATGGTGGTGGTAGGATTGAGATAATACGACATAGTAGTACTAATGGGTAGTGGGAGTTTATTTATGGGGTGCATTGGCCTCGGGAAATATTTTTGTTATCGCCAAATCTGACATGCTTCTGGCCATTGTAAGCTTCAACAGATGATTGAGGGTAGCCAGTGGGTCCATCCATGGATGCCTGACACTCAGGGCCATAGTAGAACACACCAGAGCATGAAACAACTATTCCAGGCACCCCTCTCACATATGCTCTTTTTATCTCCTCTGTGTCTGCCCTCTGTTGTGTCTTTGCAGCGAAAGGATGGGTATGGAAATCTGCCACTAGTTTGTAATGATCACTGCTCAACACAACGTCCTTCTCCGAATTGTCTAGCTGAATATCTCTATCTACTTCTGCAAAGCCCATTTAACTGCAAATTCAAGACATAGTACATGATGGTTGTATTATAAAATGAAATAATTGTGATGTACAAACCCTTGGGCGAGCGGTCTTTTGAGGCGTTTTGGACAAGGATATATTTGTGTTCGTTGGGATAGTTAGAGTCAGCGTAAATCCACCCTCCTCTGACTTGGGTGGATTTAGGGTTCTGAAAAAAACTTTCCTTCCACGCGGTCCGCAGTGCTTCTTGTGTAACGGCTCTGCCGTATAACGGCTCTACCGCAGAGGTGAAGCCTAATCTTCTCTCTGCGGTAACCGCTAAACTATTATTATTATTCTTTGACTGTGCTATGAGGGTTATTCTTGACCATAAAAGATAAAAAGGTTAGAGCTGCTGTAACAAGTATTGTAACAAGAATTATCAATAACAGAGATATGCCCTACTTTTGAAAGTGGATGTAATCCAGACAATCTGGATGAACCACTATAAAACTTTTGTCTGTGTATTGCTTTGATCTTTCATTCTGTTCTGGTTTTAGTTCTTTAGTAGTTTTTGGGTCTGCATTTAATTTCAACAATTGGTATCAGAGCTGGATAAGCTCGTTCGATTTTTTAGAAATCGGTGAGGTTTTGCAGGCACCATGGATGAAGCAGATGAATGGAAGATTGAGAAGTTTTCAGGGCAGAACTTTGGACTATGGAAAGTTCAGATTGAATCTCTGCTTATCAAGCAGGATTTGCAACTAGCGTTACTTGGAAAAACAAAAGGAAAGGGTTCGATGACGGATGAAGATTGGGAGAAGATCGATCAGAAAGCAAAGGCAACGATTTTCTTATCCCTATCTAGTAACGTCCTCTTCAATGTTTCAACTGAGAAGACAATGAAAGAACTGTGGGATAAGTTATCTTCATTATATGAGATAGCTTCAGCATCAAACAAAGTATTCATCATCAAGAAATTATATAATCTAAAAATGAAAGAAGGAGGACTGATATCGAATCACCTAAACGAGTTCAATACACTTGTCACTCAGCTTATTTCAGTTTGAATCGCATTAGATGATGAGATAAAGGCAATATTATTATTATGCTCACTTCCGAACAGCTGGGAAGGAGTTGTAATGGCAATGAGCACTTCAGTTCCAGCCAAGAGCAAGCTGAAATTCGATGAAGTCGCAGCCACATTACTCAGTTCCAGCCAAAAGCAAGCTGAAATTCGATGAAGTCGCAGCCACATTATAAAATAGGGGTTGCTGTGGCATAGGGCATGACAAAGAAGTGGTGGAGTAAGTATGTTGTGCAGAGCTGAAGGGGATAAATGTTGATGGATGGAATGTGACCCGGGGTGCACTGGGCATGCGATCTCCATTGTCAGACATATTGAATTTAATAAATTCATCAGAGGAGGAATTCTGAACTTGCAAACCTGAGAATGATTTCTCATTAAATACAACATCCCTGCTCCGTATCACTTTCTTAGTGATTGAATCCCATAGACGATAACCAAATTCATCTTCACCGTACCCCAGAAATATACATTGTTTAAATATTGCTTTAGCGGCAAATACAAACGCCACAACAACCCCTATTTTATAATGAAGTCGCAGCCACATCATTGTCTGCTAGGATATCTGTTACCTTTGGAGCATTTGTATTTGCTGCTAAAGCAATATTTAAGATGCACAGGGCAGCAACCACAGAAAACAAGGCACGCCCAGCAATACTTAAGATACACAGCGCAACAACTAATGTAAAGAGCGCACGCCCAGCCATTGCGAAGCTCAATATTTTCAACGTCTGTATACAATGAGAAGATGTGACAGCTATTTATGGTGAAGATGGCCGAAGCGGTAATAATTGAGATGTGTGGCTTCTAGTGCAAGGTGACTCAAAAACAACAATCCCTCCATAATTTAAATCAATAGAAGGTGAAAATGTGATGCAAAACGACGTATAATCCTTAAGTTGTGTGTCCATATTTATCACTAGAAAAAGAAGATAGAATGAATTTCAAGCTGGTTGGATATGGTTGCATCCTTATCAGTTCATGAGATAAAATACACAGCAAACAGTTTTATTGCCTCGGTTAGTAAGACGGCAGGTCAATAATTGAAAAAAGTAATAGAGAATCCAATCAAATCGAGTTGTAAATGCGTTGTTTGACGTAAGATCATTTGTTTCGTCTCTTCGTCATTTTTTTAAGATAGAATGAATTTCAAGCTGGTTTTATATGGTTGCATCCTTATCAGTTCATGAGATAAAATACACAGCAAACAGTTTTATTGCCTCGGTTAGTAAGACGACAGGTCAATAATTGAAAAAAGTAATAGAGAATCCAATCAAATCGAGTTGTAAATGCATTGTTTGACGTAAGATCATTTGTTTCGTCTCTTCATCATTTTTTTAAGATAGAATGAATTTCAAGCTGGTTGGATATGGTTGCATCCTTATCAGTTCATGAGATAAAATACACAGCAAACAGTTTTATTGCCTCGGTTAGTAAGACAGCAGGTCAATAATTGAAAAAAGTAATAGAGAATCCAATCAAATCGAGTTGTAAATGCGTTGTTTGACGTAAGATCATTTGTTTCGTCTCTTCGTCATTTTTTTAATATGAATTTAGAAGATTTTTTTATTATTGTAAGGAGCTATTCGATGATCGTCCGAATTATCAGATATAGGCTCGTCGGTAAAATATATTTTGTCCATTAATTAATGTATTATACTAAATATGGTGTCTTGTTGTTTTTTTTATTAAATTGTGTTCTGTATCTTTTTTCTTAAATTACCTAATTTAATTAGACATATATAATTGTAATATGCTGTTATCTCTGAACTGTTAACATATGAAATAGATACAGTAAGTCAGTTTTGGATATTATTAGAAGTTAATTTAATGATAATTTTTATCGACTTTTTCAAATTATTTTGATGTGGGCTAGGATTTGGTTCATCTGATTTCAAGAACTAAATGCAGTAAATGATATTGGCCATATTATAGTCGGGAAAGCTTACTGAAGGCCATAAATCAAAGATCGTTATCGGAGTGCTCGACATAGGCTAAAAGTTGACTGGGTCTATGTTTTTAGGGATAAGGGGTCATGTTTCTTGTATTTTCATTTGAATGCCCGTGATCTATATTCATGACCATTATTTTCCTCCACACTTGCTTCGGGATTATCTAGTACAACAATTTTATACTAATCCCAACAAAGAAACTATGTTTTCTAACCATCAAAGACACCGTCTCCATGTATTAATGGCGTTTCAATGTGGTTCATACCATTGTGATCAATTCTGCTGGAGTAATGAACTGCTCCGTTTCCTCTATTTGTGCAGCCACTCTCTATGGACTATACATGTTCTAATGATTATTTTGTTTAATAAGAATGGCTCTTTGTCAAGATACTTGTGAGCCTGTGAACATAAATGTTAATAATTAATTGTTTTCATCTAAATGTTTTTTGAGATTTGTTTTAATATATTTTTAGGAAAATTTCAGACTATTAAAGTTTGTGAATTACATTGGATTGTTAATTTTATTTTATTTTTCTTCTTCTTCTTCGCATATCTGTGAGTTTGGAAACCATGGAATTTTAGATGAATATTGTCAATGGGATGTCTATTGAGCTATTGAAGATTGTGGTAAATATTATGTTTTATAGAGTTGGTCATGTGTATGCTTTTTGAATGGTAGTGATTTGGAGATTTGGTTTCGTAATAAGTGGCTCTCCTATTGCATGGTGGTTTTGTTCATTATCTTTATGGTCATACACAATTAAAGTATGTTCATGTTTGGTGGGTGCTAATCTCTTGATCACAAGGAAAAATAAGTTCCATCTAGACTATATTGTAGAGTGTTGAGCTATTCGATTCATGGTTACAATCCTTGCTTACATGAAAGGACTAGATTTATTTTCCATTGGTTGCGTGTTACCTATGGAGTTGGTCTTTTTGTATGATCTAGGGGAGAGGATCTAGTAGTTGAGCACCCTAACTTTGAGCTGCTCGAAATCAAGTACATAGAAATTTCAAATCACTCCCAAATTTTTAATGTGTCTTACTTATCAAGTCTTGTGCTTATAACTAAGCTTTTAGGGCCACGTCATCAAATATGGTGACATGTCAACATACTTTTGGCAAGGTGTCCAAAACAACCCAAAAAAGTGAGACCAATGGTTTTGCAAAAAATGAGACCCATAGTTGTACAACAAATGTGGTATCACATGATTGGTTTCTTTTTACAATTAACGATACATTTTTTTCAATTATGGGTATTCATCATCAGATTTATCAACTTTAAGTTCACAACTATTAATGCAATGTTGTCAAAAATATTGGACATTAAATCGACAAGTGTGGGTATTAAATCAACAACTTCTATCACAACTATTAGAACATGCTCGTGTAATGGATCATTTCCCCTATACTCTTGGATAACCTAGTACTTTGAATTTTTTAAATTTGTCATGTTTCACAAAAAAAAAATTTCTTAAATCTATAAAATTCTATTAGTTTAAGTTATACATTTGATTGAATGTCAATATGTATAAATAAATTCAAATTTATAGAGGAATGGATATGCAAGTTTTATATAATAACCAAAATCATTATTTTTTTAAATGAAGAAATTGTATTCAAAATCTTAGAGCTTAAATTATAGATGAAATAATTATATATTTGTACAGTCTTTGATTGCTAGTAAAAATTGGTTTTATGGGGTCCGAAAACCCCTTACAACCATTACAAAAAGATAGACAACATAAAAAGGACTAAACAGAGACATGACTGAGACCTAGCCCGCAACATCCAGAACTAAACAAAAAACCAAAGGAAAAAGCCAAAAACCAGCTAGACCCTCTAGCACCCAAAAGCCAAAAAATGAAGCAGCAAAAAAATAGGGGAACTGCAGGAACTAGGCGAACTCCAAGAGAGTGCCTTCTGCTTCCTTCTTAGCTTTGGAGACCTTTTTGATGGCAGCATTGAAATCTGACAGCTCTGAAATCCTGTCTTGGATTTTATTTTTCTTGGTTGAACACGTGCACTTTCCCAGACCTGCATCTTCCATGTCATCTTTTTCATCATCAATCTTCACACTGGGGGAGCAAGAATCCATCTAAGACTTAATGGAAGTGAAACAATCCATAGTGGAACCCATGAAGATATTGTTATCCTTCATATGTTTTTTCAAGGTGTTCTCCAAAATTTCAAATCTGTCATACAGAGTCTTCAAATTTTTCCCTCCTCCTTGTTCTGTTTACCATCAACCCCTACCGACCCAGAATCTTGATTACCTTGGATGAGATCAACATGAGTAGACAGAGCTCTAAAGCTGAGGTGGAGAATCTTGATTTCCTTAAATAACCATTTCACTAGTCAAAATGAGTACAATGACATTGCCTTCACTGTCTAAAGGACTCCAAATGGAGGCTCAATTTTATCATCCATGTCATCTTGGAGAAGTTGGACATTCTACTCTTGCATATCCACCAATCTAGAGAAAGGAATGTTCCTAGAAGTAGCAAGGATATTGGCCTTCTCAATAGTGTTGTGACCTGGGGTTTCCTCCTCTTTCCTCTATGACTGCACAGCCATGAACACCTCCAGCTTCAGAGAGATGGGAATGTCATGCTCTTTTGAACTCGCATAATTAAACAAAATAGGAAATTTTTGGCCACTCACATCCTCCTCAAATACCTCTAGATCTTTACCTTTCTCCTTAGCAATATGGGCTTTGAGAGTTTTGACCTCATCTTCACCGGAGGCACTCACTAAAATAGACAGTGACTCCTTACTATCATCATCAAACTGGGAGTGAGGGAAGTAGTATGTTCCATCATACCCATCGGCACTCTCACCATCCGAGTCTATGTTTATACCCTTATTTTTTTCAAATTTCAACTTTTTAACAGTCGGCTCTATCATTTCTTCTCCCACCCTAATCCTTTTTCCCGGATTAGCAGAGCCAGAGTCTCTCAGTCAAATAATAATATGACTGGAGGCAGCTAGTTTCTAAATATGTTCTACAATTAGGAGGATTGAGACCTCATGCAGAATGGGCTTACTTTCCTTATGCCTGTGGTCAGTAATACTATGACAGAGAGATTGCAATAGGTACAAGGGGAAATTAATTCTCACCTTATGTCAGAATTGACATAACAACATGAAATGGTAGGAATGGGCCCTTTTGTATCTCCCATCCAAAGAAACATACTCCATGACCACCATAAGCACCTTCACCCAAAATTATTTGGTGGAATTGACATCATAACACCCTCCAGAGTCTTTCACCAGACTATCTACTTCAGCTTTGTCCTTAGGGAAGTGTTGAATGGCCTTCTGGGATATCTTTTTTTCTTTGTAAAATTTTATGCCTTTGGTATTTAAAGCTGTAACCTCACCAATCAGGTCTTCAGTAATCTTGATAGTCATACCACCAATCACCATAGTCCCATCCTTCCAGCTTTCCAAAAAATCATTCGTGACAGTGTCTTTGGAGCCATGAAGGCACTCCATGTAGTTTGTGAGGCCTCCCTTGTTAAGCTTATCCCAAACCTCCATTTGGTTCTTCCATTTCTTACAGATTTTTGGCTCCTTTCTATTTAACCCACCCCCATAGTACCTTGCAAGAATAGGTTCTCACTAGCAATGACGGAAGTAAAGCAGAGAAAGTGCAGGAAAGCCAAATTCAAAATTTGTAAACAACCAGTGAACGCATGTCTGCACTTTACATTCTTGGGAAAGACAAGCCTTTCTCTAACCTTGTTGACAGCTATTAATGATTTGCGTAAATTTATGAAATCATTTTGATATTTTCTAAATCTGCTCATTTTCTATGAGTCAGATCATACACCAACTTGGCTCTCACCTCAATTGTCAAATCACTTACTCCATTCCAAGTCATGATACCTTCAGCCTTGAGTGTAATGTTTTCCAGCACATTCGCAGTACAGTTCACTTCCCTAAATTTATGTGATATGATGACATTGGTAAAAGAATTAATAATTAAACAAGCCTCATCAATAATTACCTTGATTGACCATGATGGCTTGGTAATCCCTTTAATGCAATTTAAGATATTCATTGAATCACCTTCGATCCACACATTAAAGGACATACTTTCATTAATTAATTTTAAAGTTTGCAAAAGGGCCATCGCCTTTGCCATGTGGTTGGTCTGGACCCCAATGGGGAATGCCACGACCACAAAACAATTTGCCTCATTATCACGGATAAGACCACCAAATCCAGCTAGGCCTAGATTACCCTTTTTTGCTCTATCAAAATTGGCCTTAATTCAGCCAATAGGAGGGGAAAGCCAAATGGCATTCTCCTCCCTAGATGGAGAATTGGCTATAGATCCAGTTGGAACTCCAGCATTGAAATCCAGCATACCACCATAGAACACATTACATTTTTCTCTAATACTTCTTTTAATATTTTCCACAATCACCACCAGAGGAAAGGCATTATCACGAAAGACTCTATCATTTCATTCATGCCAAAAAATCTAGATGATATTAGGAGAGATAATGTTCCACAATAACCTATCAATAGGAGCAGCTGCGTTTCTCCATTGTTTGAAATTTTTTTCCAAACTATTTGGAAACACCCAGTGAATATTCTAGCATTGCAAGGTAAGGCACCAAACATCTCCAGAATAAAAACATTCAATGGCCAAGTGGAAAACTGATTCCTCCACATTTTTGCACAGAAAACATCTGTTTGGCAGAATCATTCCTCTTATTTGGAGATTTTTTATGGTAAGGATCTTGTTCTAAAAAACTATCTAAAAAAAGATGTTAATTTTAGGAGTGAGCTGTTTATCCCATACCTGATTCCAGAATGGGAGAGAATCTGGGGGCTTTATCAGGATCTCAAAGGCCGAAGCAATAAAATAGAGACTCAAAGGAAGATTTCCCCATATCAAATTATCCTCGTTAGAAGTGTCCACTTTCTAGACATTCAAATCCAACATAAGAGGTTTTAGCGAGAAGTCCACCTCAAAAAGGTCAACCCAGGTCAGGTTTTCCCAGTAATCTAAGGCCCTCATACCAAATCTCTATTTACATTTGTCAATAAAAGGCTCAATAGATGGAATGGATTTTAGAGGAAAGTCTTTGACCCAGCAATCATCCCTGAACATAATTCTGCTGCGATTACCCAAAAGCCACTTAGAACCCTTGAAAGTTGTCTCCTTAGCTTGCTGGATATTATTCCAAATGAATCAACCCTACACCTTCACATTAGACTTCATAAAGTCTGACATGTGAGGGAACGAAAAGAGATATTTTTTTCTGATAATGTCATTTCATTCTTTATTGTCACCATAGATATGCAAGATTTTCTTTTCCAGAAGATCCTAGTTAATAACCTTTAGAGGCCCAATCCCTAGACCTCCCCACTTCTTCGGAGTATAAACCTTGACCCATGTCACAAGATCCAGTCTCTTTCTATCTTCAACTCCAGACCAAAGAAAGTTTCTCTAAATTGATTCAATCACATCTGCAAATTTTCCTAGGATCCTAAATAGACTCATGGAATATATGGGGAGGCTCTGCAAAGAAGTTGTTATAAGTTAGAGTTTTCCAGCTTGGCTAAGGAGAGCACCCTTCCAACCAGCTAATTTCCTATTGAATATGTCCACAATACCTAGCCAAAAGGATTCGGTTGGTTTCAATCCCAAAGGGAGACCAGGGTAGGTAGGTCCCAATATCACACCCAATGGTTCTAGCTATCCTCTTTTGTCTATCCTCCGGTGTATTTATAAAGTATAGAGATCTCTTCTGCCAATTGACAATTGAGCCTGTAGCTGAAGAATAAATAGAAAGATCCTGTTTAATCCTGTTGGCTTCCTAAATAGAAGATGAGCCCATAATAATTGTGTCATCAACTAATTTCTCATGGGAGCAAGGCCCAGATGTAGAGGAAGGAATAAGGCCCTTTATAGAACCTTCAGAAGCCTGTTTCTGAAAATAACAATGAAGACCCTCCACCAGAATAGAAAATAAAATATGGGACAAAGGATACCCTTGACGGAGTTCCCTTGTGGGATTAAAGAAATGGGAAGAGGATCCATTCACAATAACAACAACCATCAAAGTACTGATAAGCTGGGAAACAAGCTACAATAGTTTTTTCACAAAAACCAAAGGATTGGAGAATCTTAATTAGAAAGTCCCAGTCCACCCGGTCATAATCTTTCGAGAGATCAAGCTTTAGAAAGAAATCATAGTTAGAGGAAGAGTGGATAGAATTAATAACCTCATGAACCTTCATAATGGAGTCCAAAATTTTCCTACTAGGAACAAAACCACTCTTCCGGGAAGAATAGCTAGCAATATAAGAGTAAGAACCTTAGAGAAAATTTTATACACAAAGTTACATAAGCTGATCGACCTAAAGGAATCAACAGAATCAGCACCAGGGGACTTAGGAATTAATGCAATAAAGGTAGCATTAATTTCCTTAAGAAGAGTTTTGGATCCAAAGAATTCTTTAACATCATGACAGATATCCTTGCCCACAATATGCCAGAATTTATGAAAGAAGAACCCAGGAAACCCATCTGGGCCCGGGGACTTATATCCCTCAAAAGAGAAAGCAGCTTTCTTGATTTCCTTTGAGGAAGGAATGGAAGTCAAAAAATTGTTAGTAGGAATATTTATAGTTTGTTGAAGGGATCTTATTGATTTTTGGCTATACCTATGTGTATTTTTTTAGGAAAATTTGGTTTACCATTGATAATAGTTTTTTTAATCTATGGAAATCTATATGTTGTGCCTTGTTACATATTTTTTTTCATGTTATTGATGTGGGCTTGAATCTATTTATTTAAGTTATTAAATATTGGAGCATTGATTATGTATTTTTTCCATTGTGATGTTACAAAGGCATAGATCCTATATATTCTGTAATGAGCATTCTTTTTGGTATGCCTCTACTTTTCTACCTTGGTCATATAGTATGATTATTAGATTAAGACATTAAAATTTGGAGTAATAATTCATTAGAATCTATAACAGAAATATATTATGCATGATAATCTCTATTTAGTATCACATTCAATTGTTGGAAAATATGATATTAGTTGGTTAGTTTTAGAATAAATAAAACAAATGTTTTTTATTAAGTAAAACAGGTTTTACAGGGTTCCTAAAACCCAAAACAAGGAAATAGTTACGTTAAGCCCAGTATAAATGAAATAAAGAAAAAAAGACAAAACATGCCAACAAAGGATAGAGAAAAAACAAATAGCTTCTAAAAAATTAGGAAAAACAAGGTCAGCAAAAAAGACCAGGGAGCCTCAAGATAAATCCACCATCAATGTGGTCTTCGTGGCCTCGAGCAACTCCATATTGGCCGCTGACTCCTTGATCTTTTTGAGATCCTGTGTGAAGTCCTTGTCCTTAATCTTTTTGGTTCTAACTCTGGTCCTCTGGCCGGGACCCTATTCAGTATTATGTTCTGTCTCCATCTCCATGTTGGCTGCCTCCAACCCATCTAATTTAACCTCTAACTTCTTGATGATGGTGTTGGTATGCTCTTTGGATGCCTTAGGGATATTATAGCTCTGCTCTACTGTATTCTTTAAGGTAGCTTCTACCTTAGTCATTTTATCCTCCATCTTTTTCACTCTGCCACTTAGGCTCTACTAATCCTCAGTAGTCCTGTCATTTTTAGCCTTTTCATTATCTTTAACCCTTTTTTTAAGATCCTCTACTTCATGGAATAGCCATTTGATGGTTCTGTAATTAGCAATAATTCTATTTTGGGAATTATTGAGTAGGTCCATCTCAAAATCCATGGTATTATCAGTGAGCACCACCAAATAAGAGTCAATAAGCTCATCCAGTTGCTACAACCTCCCTCTCCTTCAGTAACCTTGGGTTTTATGATTTCTCTTGTTATCTCAATCTTTGGTGTTTTGACATTGAAGTCATGCTAGCCAATTATCTTCCCATGTTCTACCATATAACATCAGAACTCACTATCCTACCTGTCATCCTTCCCTGTGTCATGGGGTTGAGATATCAAAGGGGAAGGGCAAGTCTGATTAGTGTCTTGGTAATCATTCTGGAGCTTCTTCTTTAGATTGTGGACCAAAATAGGGGAGACATTTCAGGTTTTGTCCTTAGGGGATTTTTGGTCTTCTCTCAAAAGCCTCTTCCTGTCCTTTTTATTTTTACCCGTCGTAGGTTTTTTACTCTTTCTACCTTTGCCACTAGAAATAACCCCATCTTCATCTATGTTCATACCTTTCTCATTATAATCTTCCTGAGAAGAAATAACCATGGTAATTTTTTTTAGGGGTTACCAAATTCTCTTTTTTTATGCTTTGCAGACTAACTCTATAGTTTCTGGAAGAAGAACCCAGATGTTCTTTTTCTTAACATATTCCTCATCATCCTCAAAATTCATACCATCACTATCTTCTGTCTCCGACGGGATATAGTCCGAACTAGAGGCCTCCATCTCATCTTTCTAAACCACCTCCTTCCCAATGATTTGGGCCTTAAAATAATCATAGATTAAGAGAAAAAGGCCTTCATGAATGGCAGGGTTAGCAATAGCCTTCTCTCTATACCCATTAATGTTATCATTTATAGAAACATACAAATAAAAAGGAATAGACACCTTCATATCATGGTAGAAATGGTTCAGGAGGACAAAATGGCATGTTTGGATTCTATCAAACATGGTGTCCAGCGTAATGTAGTAGATGATGGCTCTTAACACAAACCTCCACAATCTCTTCAACCCTTCAGGAAGGTAGTGGGTTTTGACCTTGGTGAGCTCTTTCTTTTCATCCTCATTTCTGACAAAGTCGCTAATCGCCGGATCTAAAATCTTCCAGTCTCTGTAGAATTTTTTCCCACAATAGGAATACTCGTGACCATAGAGATAAACTCCTCAGTTATCATAAAATTTGTCCGCTCAATCTCAATGATACCTTCATTCCAGCTTTTGACAAACAATTTTGTAACAACCAGTTTCCCACCGTGAAGCCTCTCGATGAGGGTGGAAATGCTGCTACTTTGAAAGTATTTCCAAATCTTCGTACACCGCCTCCATTTCTCACAGTATTTTGTAGGCTCCCTCCTATATCTTTCCCCTCCCATCGCAAGAAATGCAGACAAATAGGAAGCAACTCAGAAGCACAGACCAATATTCTCTAAATTTTTCCAAATGGTTCTATTTATTTGCCTTGAACGGTAAGTTTTTCCAAAGCATATGGGTACCCAGTAAGTGTGCGGGTGTGATTTGTAATTATTTCCTTTCTATTCTGTTTCATACTTTCCATTAATGGGAAAGCCATTTTCATTAAATGCATTAACAATCATGATAAATATTAAGAAAACCCTCCTTCCCATGGATTTGGTCATAAGTAACGAAATCCAACGCTTCATGTGGGAGGTCTTCTTTGGTAAGCCAGTGAGTGTTCCTATCACTTCTCACTGCCCAATTGGAAAATCAATCAGCAACTTCGTTGCCTTCTCTAAACGCATGAGATAAATGGAAATTATCAGAAGTGTTCAAAAGAGAACGATTTTATTCTACCATATTAGCTATGGTCCACGACGGCAGATGTTTCAAGTTAAGATAGTTGATTATGTTGCATGAATCCCCTTCTAACCAAAGATTTTTTATTCCCAAGTCATGAGCTAATTTAGTCACTTGGAGGGCCACATTTTCTTTTGCATAGTTGTTTGTTTGTATGCCCAAAGGAAGGATGATAACAACAATGCACTAGCCGATGCAATTATGAATTATGCCTCCACTTCCCACCATGCTAGGATTACCCTTGGCCGTGCTGTCAAATTTAGCTTTGGCCCATCCATCCAGAGGACAGTGCCAAGTACAGTGCTATTGTTTATCTATGGTCTTCAAAGGATTAGCCGCATCATCAAGACCTACAAAAGGATTAGTATTCCCACAAGTAACAAAATTTTCTAAGAGAGCGTGGTGTATTTTTTCAAATAAATTTTTTGGGATGACACTATAGTCCCTAATGATACGGTTTTTACACTCTTTCCAAATGCCCCAATAGAGGTGAGGAAGCACCCAAGACTAAATTTTATGAAAGGTAGTGTTTTTGAAGGGTAAGGTCCAATGGGCAAAGAGATCCTTAATAGAAGCAGGGAAACACCAATGCAGGCCAAAGAGAGACATGAAAAAATGCCAAGCAGACGTAACAAAGCGACAATGGATAAAGAAGTGGTCCACAAACTCAAATTCAACCTGACAAACAAAATAAATGTTAGTTTATAGTTAATAGTTAGTTACAGAGTTGGGAAGTTACATTTTCATCACTAAAAAAGTAATGATTTAGAAAGCCAAGTTTATTCATTATATTACCATCTGAATTAATTAATAGTACATTCTTTATTTTATTTTTATCTATTGCAACATTTTAATCTTCTGATTAATTTTTCACTCCTCTATTCTTTAACATCATTTTAGAGTAGTTTAGAAACTTTTTACCTATGCATTGAGAAGATCAGCTCATTATTGATTTGTTGAATTTTGCATGTGAAGATTATGTGATAAAATGAGGTGGTCAGTTCTTTGTTGTGAATGAGATTGACTCCAAGATATACATGAGATGCATTGATAAAAAGATTTTTTGGCTGATATAAATGTGTTGTGTAGAAAGGTGCATGAAGATGGATGTTTGATTTCAAGGAGATAGAGTTGTTTTAAAAAATAAATATTAATATAGTAAACAATTTTTAATCAAATTTGAGGTGCCTCTAGAACTAGAAAAAACATTGAAAGTTTTTTCTTTTGTTTAGATAAAAGTTATGATAGAAAAAAAAAGGTGTGATTAGTTGCTAAAATTGTTGAATCATCTAGTAGCTATAAGGGGTACAAGATTTTTTCATTTAATATTTATCTCATTCAAGGAGGGCATGCTATCTTTTTAACATAAAATTTGTTATCATTTTCTACGTGCATATCTTAACAAAAGATTTCTACCAATGACCTTATAGTTTTGAAAATAAATGGGCCTACAAAATGTATGGTGTAAATATGTGCACTGCATTTTTTATAAGTTGACTAGCTGTCTAGTCTATAATAAGGGGTTTGTATAATGAAATTAATATCAAACAACATATAAGGAGGCCCAAAAACATTGTGTGTTTAAAAGAATAAAGGGGATAACCAAAATCTATTATTTTATTTTATTGTATTTTATATCACTTTTATCATCTTAAAGTGAAGTAGAGGTGTGGTTGGGAATAATGGATTAATTTAAGAAAATAATACATTTGAGAAACATGAGATTTTGTATTATTTTTTTATTTCTAATTTTCTAATGAGAAATATTGAATTTCTAAGTTTCGAAGGCGAAATAGAATGTGAATAGTAATGTATCTATAATCCTTTATCCTATTGAATATGATTATACCTTCTCACATCTATAATCTCAATGATATCAATGCTATAGTTTTCAAGCCTCTAAAAATTTCCCAAGTTTGTACTTTTGGAGAACTTTATGCATAGAATGTAAAGAAAGATCCAAAAAGAGGTTGGAGGTAGTGGAGGTAGGAGGTATTTTATCATCCCAATATAGTATCTTACTTAGGGATGATCCATTTCATGAGAAGCACCATAGTTTTATACCTAAAGGAAAGAGCATGCTTTTTATCTTTTTGTCCCTTTTAGGATCAAGGGGGACTAAAATTTATTTTCAGAGCACTCAATGTACTCACATTTATTGGTAATTTTTATGGAGATTGAGAATGGATTAAACACAATTAAATGATATGTTCACTTTAAGAGGAAATGTGTCGCATGTATATAAATTTTATTTGTGACTTGTACAAAATATGTGGGATTTTGTTTATAGCACCTGACGAGGCATTATAAACACTCAGAGGAGATGTGGATCTTTGGCGGAAAGGTATTTCATATGTAGAACTAAAAAAGGCTTAAACACAATCTAAGGATATGTATAATTGCAAAGAAAATATTTTTCATTGGGTATTGATTTTGATAACACTTTATATTTTATCATGGTGTTTACATGGTTGTAAATTCTACATTTAGGAAATCTACTAATGTAGACATTCATTGTTTCCTAGGTGAGTGAGAAAAAATTAGCTAAGTTTCTTCGTCAAAGTCTCCAAAAGGGTTTTTGTAATACATTTTAACATTATAATCTTATTCAAAATACTAATACAAGGAGGGGGGAAATATTACATTAGTTGGTTAGTTTTAGAATAAATAAAATAAAAGTTAGTTTATACTTAATAGTTAGTTACAAATTTCAGAAGTTATATTCCCCTTACTACAAAAATAAGACTTTCAAAAGCCAATTTTATGCATTTTAATACCATCCCAAACATTTAGATAATATATTCTCTACATTATTTTCTATACTATAATATTTGTGTATTCTTAATATTATTCTACTCCGCTATTTTTCAACATAAATGATTATGGTTGTTGTTCTAAAATATTTTACCACATAGGAAAATGATAAAGTAAAGATAGGTCAAATCCTTATAGCTTAAAGAATAGGGTTTTCAAAGGCTCCCCGAACCATCAAAATAGTAGACCATGGGTTTTACCAATTACCCATAACCTGAGAATGCATGGGTTTTTAACAAGGCACCCATAACCTTCATTTTTGCTAGCATCCAGATAAATAATAAACCCTCACTAGAAGAAACATGCTCCAAAGTTTTTTTCAGAATCCATTAACCCACTTGGCCTTCTAAGAAACACACCTATGAAGAAGAACAAGGGATTTTTACAGGCTCCCCAAACCTTCAAGATGGATTTTAGAATGGACCCCATAACGAACCAGCCAAAGTCTAAAAAGATAACCCAAACAACACTATCCTTCTCAATTGCATCAATCCTCTCCACATCAACAGAAGAGGATCCCACCTCCATAGGAATAGCCAAGAGTAGCAAGATCAGTTGTGACCCTACCATCTACTTCATTCCTACTTCCAAGAAACTAAAAATAAGGGTGACCCATGAAGAGCGCCAAAAAACCTCTCCCAAAAAGAAATATTTGAGCTCTATAGAAGATGCCTCCACATCAAAAGGAAACATGAAAGAGGAATAAAGTTGTTAGATGATGCAAAACTATATTGAAGCAACACTTAGAAAGCCAACCTCAATAGGGGGACACTCCAGCTCTAAAGGAAACTCATGAAAATAGAACCAGAGAAAAAAATGAAAGAGCCCACAACATTAAAACAAGTGACAAAGAATGCTTGGTCTTGAACAAGGACCCACAGAGACCCAAGCATATTAAAAATATCTAACCAAAACCCCCCAAAAAAACAAGAAATCATAAGTCCTTGAAAATTAACAACAATATCCCTTCTACAAAAAAAATAGTGCAACCACCAAAAACCCCCTTCACCAATGCATTCCTACCACAATGTCACACATACCCAACAAGGCTAAGAGACACCATGGAAATAATATGGAAAGAATAAAAACAATTACTCAAAAAAAAAGGCCACCACAACCCAAAATGCAAATATACAACACAAAACCAGGGAAATGCACCCATACTAGCACAAACACAATAAACCAAGAAAAAAATAACAAAAAGAAGGAACAATTAATCAAACCCCTATGTACAATACATAAAGGATCCAAACACAGTAAAAGAGACAAATGAAAAAAAAAATAAGACACTCAGTAACAAGCCCAAATAAAGGGAAAAGAAACAACAAGAGATCAACAATAATCACAGCATCCCAAACCATGCACAAAGACTAGGAAACAACACATTCAGGGGAAGTGAGGAAAATAGACAAGGGAAAGGAAAAATCCTCACCATCTACCATGAAGATTAATTGGTGCAGGAGCACCTTAGGGTCCTTGTTAAGATCATATACAATTTTGGCTTGTAGGTGGTTCTAGCCAACCATCAGGGAAATAAGGACTAAAGATAAAGTTCCAAGTTTGATTTCATGTGTGTTTTTAATTTGAAGTCTTTAGGGTCATGTCTTTGGTGTGATCCAATAGGTTCTAGTCTCAGTGTTTGCTTAAGATCTAGAAGAGTCAAACTCGGTTAAGCATTGACCAAAAATCCAAAATAGAGGGATAGATGTTTTTTTTTTTTTTTTTTGAGTGATTTGGGATCCAATGGAAATATTTTGGATCAAGTTGTGCAAGCTAGGATAGTGGGAAAGAAAAATTGCAAAATTTGCTCATGACAACTTTGCAACTTTGCAAAATTGTCATGACAACATTTCCTAAAATGTTGCACTTAGCTTTAAATGGGTCCAAATCCCAACCTTAGGGTTTGATCATATGTAAATGAACTATATAAGGTTATAAAAACCCTAATTGAAGGGTTTCTTGTTAGATTGTATTGACTGACTTGGTAGAGATACTATTTTATAACACAGAAAGAGGAGTTTTTAGCCATCATCCACACCTAAATGGATTGAATGGTCTACTTTTTTGCATGGAATTTGTAGTGTGTTGTGAATACAAACTTTTTCTGGAGTTGATTTGAGAATTTTGTGCATTTCTTCTCTTCTTGTAAATTGTTTTGTTTTCTCTTGTTTGCTATCCTAAAGAGTGGTAACCATGTAAATATGGCTCCTTCTTGATTTCTCATGGTTGAATCTCTATGGCCACTTGGAATAAAGAAGGAAACTCTATAGATAGTTTAAATATGGATTTTGGGTTCATTTTATGCAGAAGAGTTATTTATGCAAGCATGCCCTAGGTGAGTATAGAGACCTATCGGGCTAGGAGTTTGCACAGTTGTAGAGGAAAGAAGCCTTGTTTAATGGATTGGTTTGTGCCAATATTGAGTGGAGTGTAGAGGCATGTTACATGGTCATGTGTATGGAAGGAGGAGTTCAAAGGAGGTAATTGGTGAACATAGTTAGACAAAAGAAGACAAACTAGTCTACATGCCCTAGAAACCCTTAAAATAGGGGTTTGTTTAAATTCTTATGTACAGACACCTTAGAGACATAAGACCTATATTGAAGCTAAGGAGGTCCTTAGAAAGAATCCATAGTCAGTTTGGTGGGTTTTTAAGGCTGATTGGAAGGTATTCCAATTTTTATGATTTTAGGAGACCTAATTGGGTAAACAAGGCTACAAGGCCTAGAAACTAGGAAACTATGACCTCGATGAAAAATCCTTGAAAAAACCTAGAAAGATAGATCAAGATTGATTGGAAGTGAAGGGGAAGTAGGGGAACACCTGTTTCTATTGCAAATAATATTTTAGGGGCATAGTTTCCTTGATTGCACCTATGGATGCACAGTGGTCTTGTGAATATTTGAGGATTGTTTGAAGTTGTTGCAGAGATATAGTTAGAGTAGAGGAACCATAGGAGTTTCCTCTGATTAGGGTAGAGTGAACTACCCTAGTAAGGTCATAGGAAGGGCCTTGAAAAGAGACAGAAAGCTCTTGTGAAGTAGATCCCCAATTAAAGTGGTATCAAATCCATTGAAAGGATTGGAAGTGAGTGTGCTTGTTAGAGGTGAGTGAATCAATTAGTGAGAGAACCATGCTGACAAATGCAGAGTTGGAAAGAGATTTGTCATAAAAACAAGAAAAGAATAGACTCCTAGAAGAAGCTATGGAGGAGATGAAACATAAATTGGAAGAAGTTGCAGAGACCTGAAGCAAAGTGAAATAACAGTTAGAAAAGGATAAAGTTAAAGGAAAGACTAAGATTCAAGAGTATGTAGAACCAAAACCAAACCCTCCTTTACCTCAGGAACCTTTCCTCAAATACCTTAAAGCACTAAGTGGAAAATCACTAGAAGGTATCCATGTGTTCTCTGGCCGAATGGATGCATAAGTGGTGATGGAATGGATTGAAGGCATGGAAACTCACTTTGAATGTGATGGGATTATAGAGGCACAAAAGGTGAAGATATCCAAGTCTAGGTTGATAGGGAAAGCACTAACTTGGTGGAATTTTTTACAATAAGAAAGAGAGAGATAAGGGAAGAAGCCAATAGTCATTTGTAAGGCTATGGTGGCTAAGGTAAAAGAAAATTACCTACCAGAGGATTATGACATCCAACTACATAAAAAGAGATAGAATCTCAGACAAAATCTCTTAGATGTGTCTGCTTATACAAAAGAATTTCAATAATTATGGCTTAGATCTAGAGTACAAGAGATGGAAAGCATCAAAGTAGCTAGGTTCTTAAATGGACTTAGGTAGAACATTCAAGAGGAACTAAGCCTCTTTACCCTAACCTCTATCCATGGTTGTTTCCAAATGACCCTTAAGGTGGAGGAAAAAATTTAAAAGAAGAAAGAAGAAAGATCTAGGGGTAGAGGAAGAGGTAGAGACTCTAGAGGAGTACATAGAGGAGGTTCTAGTGGCAGAAGCAATGAAACCGGAGGTCAAGAAGACTCCAAATAATTGAAAAACAAATGAGTCAAGAAATAGAGGAAGATATGGTGGTTTTGGAAGAAGCTCACATTTTTCTTCAATGAAATGTTATTACTATGGACAGTTGGGTCACCTTGCTTATAGGTGTCTGGATAAGCTAACATCTTCACAAGGAGAAAAGAAAACTGCATATGTGTAAGAAGAAGATAGTACTAAACCCTCTAAGGTAAGTCTTGATTCAAAGAAGGGAGAGAACCTAATTCTTAGGAGGATCTTGATCAAAGAACCTAACAAGGAAGAACACAAAAAAGATCACTCTTTAGAGTGAAGTGTAAGATTCTTGGCAAGGTGTGTAAAGCCATCATTTCTTTAAGGTCTATGCATAATGTGATCTCAGAGGAGGTAGTGCAGAAGTTGAAATTGAACAAGATACCCAATGCTTACCCCTACAAAGTAACTTGGTTGAACAAGGGGAAAAACATATTGGTTAATGAACAAGTATGGATTGACCTCACCATAGGGAAGTATCAGGACAAGATAATTTTTGATGTGCTACCAATGGATTTTTTCCATGTATTTCTTGGAAGACAATGGTAGTATGATAGACAAGCAATCCACCATGGTAAGGAGAATAAGTATTCATTCAAGAAGAATAGAGTCACTTATAAGATATTGTATTTGACTAAAGGGGATACAATGGAAAGGATGGACACCAATACACTCTTAATGAGTGGAAAAGAATTCCTACAAGACATGAAGGAGGAATAAGGAGTTGGTTATGCAATATTGGTGAAAGAAAAGGAGGAAGAGATATCCAAATAGACACCTATGTCTGTAGAAGTATTGTTGGATCAGTTCAAAGATATCATATGTGATGGGACACCAGCCACACTACCTCCAAAGGGAGCAATTAATCATCAGATTGATTTTTTACCAGGGGCATCATTGCCTAACAAAGCTGCTTACAAGATGACACCAAAACAAAATTAGGAGATTTCAAGGCAAGTCCAAGAGCTTCTGGACCAAGGTCTAATAAGAAAGAGCATCAAACCATGTTTTCTTCAAGTGGTTTTGGCTCCTAAAAAGGGAGGTAAGTAGAGGATGTGTACTGATTCTAGGGAAATAGATAGGATGAAAATTAGGTATAGGTTTCCTATTCCTAGAATAGAATACTTGATGGATTGTCTTGTGGGTGCTAAGTACTTACAAAAATAGACCTTAAGAGTGGGTATTATAAGAATAGGGTGAAAGAGGGGGATGAGTGGAAGTCTACTTTTAAAACCACAGAGGGACTCTATGAGTGGTTAGCAATGCCATTTGGGCTTACAAATACACCTAGTAATTTTATTAGAGTAATGAACAAAGTCCTAAAGGATTGCATATGTGTGTTTGTAGTAGTATACTTACATGATATCCTCATCTTTAGTAAGATAAAAGAGGAGCACATGAAACACCTAGAAATTGTGTTAAAGAAAATTCAAGAGGAGAAGTTGACCATTAATCTTGAGAAGAGTGAGTTCATGAAATAAGAACTTGTTAATCTAGGGCTTATAGTTTCCCAAGCTGATATAAAAATAAAAAACATCAAAGTAGAAGAAATCCTAAGTTGGCCTACTCCAAAAACAGGGACAAGAAAGAACCTTCCATGGTTTGGCTCAATTTTACAGGAAGTTTATGAGAAGGTTTAGTGAAATTTGAGCACCTATCCTAGATACCATAAATGGTGGAGTCAAGACAAAGTTCATATGGACCAAGGAAGCCAATGAAGGATTTGAAAGATTGAAGAAAGAAGTGGCTACCCAACCCATTCTAGTTTTGCCAAGTTTTGACAGATTGTTCATTGTAGAATGTGATGCTAGCAATATAGAAGTGGGTGCAACCCTAAACCAAGAAGGAAGGTCATAAGCCTTCTTTCATGAAAGATTAAATAAATCAAAATCAAGGTATTCATCCTATGATCTAGAGCTTTATGCATTGGACCAAGCTCTTAAGAAGTGGAGGCACTATCTATTGCGTAAGGAATTTTTTGTATACATAAAAAAACAAGCTCTAAGCTACATTAATACACAAGAGAAGCTCACTTTGAGACATATAAAGTGGAAGGAATTTCTATAATCATGCACCTTCACAATCAAACACAAGAAGGGCTTAAACAACAAAGAGGCAGATGCACTTAGCAGGAGGTTGCTCACTGTCCAAGAAATCCAGTTGCAGAGTATAGGGGTTGAAGGATTTGTTAGGGTTTTTTCTTGTAGGGCCTCTAAAATGCTTGAATACTTGAATAACTCTATGACTCCCAATACCTTATAAAATCTCACTCAAGCAAGAGAAAACACTAATTGATGAGGTATTTTTATAACACTGGGAATACCTATTATCACCTCCTTCTTTTTTGAGATCCACTGACTCGGGTAGGTTTTACCTATGATTGATTACTTACTTGACAGTATCTTTAGAGTGGATTTTTCTTATGTGTTGAATTCTCTATTCTTATATGGATAAATAGATAACTATGCAGATAAAAATTGATTACTCTGAGGATAGGTTTAGCAATCCAAACCATTATCTTGATGATTACAGACAGCAACATCATAAGAAATTTCATCCTTCTTTCCTTTTATAATTCTTATGAATCTAGTAGGAATATCCTATTTGATTTTCTCTTCAAGAAATCAACAAACTCAAATTGTAAACTGTGTGAGTACAATTTATTTTAACTATATGTTCTTTGTGTAAATGTGATTGATTTTGAATAGTTTTAAATATTTGGATGATGATGGATCACCAAACAAGTTTTAGACTAGTGCCTATCCTTGGGCTATAGAGTCAAAAGATAAAAATCCACGGAGATAAACAAATAAGAATATTGTAGGATGTCTTACAACCTACATACAACTTAGGTAAAGTGCCTTACAAATTACCCTGTGTCACTCCCACAATGTTATATCAAATCCTCAATTATTGTTGTACTCTCTAAAACTACTCACAAAGTTTAATTCTTCCCTTAGAAGAAACTTGCAAATAATTAGATAGCTACCTTATAGCCAATACATTTAACATGCCTTAAAAATTAAACATAAAAGAGTACACACACTAAGTAAAGAGACAATAACAATATAGAATAAAGTTGTAGTGTATTTTATTCATAAATTTCTGCTTCAGTACATATCAAGGCCAAGAGCTTAAAGAACATAGACTAAAATCTAGAAGTCTAGCTTACCAATATATTTCATCTCTCTTAAAAACTATTACATTTGATTTATATATAGGTCTTAAACCATCTTGGAATCCTTAAGGAAAAAATGCAACAAGCTTCAGATGGTTTAAGAAACCTAAACCTAAAAAGCATAGAAAAGACATAATACAAGAACTTTCAAGCAGTGGGAAGACAAGAATAAAGGATGAAATTTGATCTTCTTTTGTCTTCACATGAATTTTGGTGTCTTTGTCTGATTGTGTCCAGGATAGTATCTGACATTTGTATTGAGACCAAGTGACTACCATTTTAGGCTAACCTACACTTGTCCTTTGTGGTTACTAACCTCCCTATGCTTAATGATCAGGTGCCAAGTATTCCTTTTTATTCTTCATCCAGGAAGTCTTCTTCTATTTTAGCAACCTTCTTTTTCTTCTATTTTGTCTTGAAATCACATGCTATCACATCCTCCTTTGTAGGCCATTTGAAGCTATCAATACTCTGTAGTTGTGCTTTCTTTATTTCCCATCTGACATCAGTTATGCCTTTGACATCCACTAGGAATTTATTGATGTCAGTCTCTGCTTTAAAAGCATCATCCAAAATCTTATTGAAACCTTCCATATCAAGATCAGAATCTATGATAAATGCCTCTTTACTAGGTAGTCTGCTATCAAATTTACTTTTCCAAGCCTCCAAGGCCTTAATCAGATCATCCTCTCCCTTAAGTTGAGGAATAAATCTATTGAAGCTCGGTCCAAACAGGCTCATCTTTACCTCTATCTGATTTAATTTACCTTTGAAGAAAGGTAAAGTCACATTTATTTTCTTTATTTCATCCTCCACTTCTATCACAGTCTCTAGTAGATCTAGCCTATGTGGCTGTAAAGAAGCCAATCTTTCAAATAGTTGCATCCTGGAAGACCATGTTACAAAATAAGGGCCTAAAGTAGAGATATACATTGTCACTTCACCATGCAAAATGGGTAACTTATTATAAGCATTTAGGATTATATATGTTTTATCTTTTAGGATATCAATCCTATGATGAAGTATATTCATCAATGCATTTATAGAAATTTTATTATCACTTTTAGTCATATCCTTTGTTTTTGCTTCTTCCCCTGTTTCAACCTTTTATTCTATATGTGGAGGCTGCTCTGAGGGTACATATACAACTTCTGGCTTTTCTAGAAATTGTTTGTTTAGTTCACCAATTACCCTATCTTGTTCACGAATTTTGATGTGGCATAATTCTCTATCCTTAGTCAGGGTACTAGCCTCCTCTATCAGGATACCACATTTCTTAGACAATTGCCTTGTCTTATCTTCATTCAAATGTGCCCAGTGTGTCATTATTTGGGAAATCTCCAAATCACCTATGTTTTAAAGTGTCCATACCATTTGGTTCCCCATCATGCTCTCTTGAATATTAAACAATTGAGGCTTTTGGTCTTTAGGACATAGACTCCACATGGAAAATTATTTGGAATTTGGACTATATCTGAATCCCTTGATTATATCACCAATCTGGATCTTATTTGTCATTTTTATGTTCGGTTGATTTCTTATTCGGTCTATTATAAATGTTGAGGCTAAATCCCAGCCTTCAGCAAGCAACATGCCACTTTCCAATACTAATTTTATGGCTTCTTTAGGAGTAATGTCCTCAGTTTTAGGATCGTATGTTTGTAGAGCTAAGAGAGCCTCATTTTTCACTTCTTATTCAGCAGCTATTCTCAACTACTCAAATACTTGCCTTTGTTTCTTCCACCTAAGAAAATCTTTAAATTCATTAGTTTTTATGAAGTTATCATCGCTTAAAAACTATTGTTGGTGGAGCAATCTTTCAACAATACATGTTTTCAGACACAATTCATTGTCTTCTTCTACCACTTGCTACAATTTCTTTCCTTTCCTGATTTCCTTTCTCAAATTATGATCATATACTCTGTTTCCAGGAACAAGAGCACTTACTCTATCCCTTTTTCTCTCCTTTTTAATTTAAGTCTTAGCATTAGATGTTTGACCAAGATCAACTTTTTCCCTCTTGAAAGTAGGCTCATCTATACCATCAGGCTGAGAAACTTTAGTCAAGTCTATAATATGTCCCTCTTCTCCTTGTGCCTGAACAACTTCTACAACATTTTGTTGTGGTTGATCCATATGAGGTGGACTAACATATTCTTCTTCACTCTCATCTTCATATTCAGACTCTGAATATTCAAGTTCTTGTCCTTCCTTTTTTACATCTAGGAATCTTTCCAACTGTTCACAGAGGGTGTAAAAATTGTCCAGCATAGATTTAATTTTATCAAAATATGGAAAATCAGGGTAAAATCCTCCAAATGCTACTAATTTTATTTTTATGTATCTTTCTAAATTCAACAGCTCTTGGATTTTATATCTTCTTATCCTCACTTCTCCTTCATCAATTATATTCCTAGTTGCATCCTCCTCCACACAATCACCATGCACATATGTATTTGGTATGGTAGGAGTTAGGAGTTTCTTAGCTCATATAATGAATCCCTCTAGATTGACATATCTATACAGTGATGCGCCCATCTTACAATTTTCCAGCCATTTACTTACTAAATCAATGGCACTTTTGCCAATTGTAAATTGATAGATCTTGAATTTCCTAGGGGTTAATGTCCGCTTCCTATTTGGTGCAAAGTGTTCATTATCAGTTATAAAAAGCTGCCAAATAAATTCCATTGTAGCAATTCTTGATGGTACCTGATATGGTAGGATGTGGGGAGGATGTGAGCATCCATACACTCTAATCATAGTGAAATTCTCCTCTAAATAGAGGTATCCCCAATTGTGGCCACCTTCCCACTTTTCAACATACTCACATGGTCTCAACAGTTGTAACACCTTCACCAGAAGCCTAGTTTTGTTGACACCTAAGCTCTGCATCAAAGGGTAGACAATCCAGTTCTCAAATCTGCAGAAATCATAGTCCTTGGCAGTGAAATTCCATATCTTAATCAAAAATTGGATAGGATTAGGCCAGTTATAATAAATTCTTTGGGGGTTTAAGTTGTTCACATCCATGATGCCATAATTATAATGCAATAAAAGATGCATCATAATAGAATAGTGTAAGAATTTGGGCTCTTTATCCTTTTTCTGTATGGCCACAAACCCTTCATGCATCCTGTTAATGATATATTGAATGTAGTCATAGTTGGTGTTGGAATGCACATCTTGTAGATCTAAAACCATCATCAAAATTCCAGCACCAATTTTCTCAATACCTCCATCTATACCCAATACTCTATATAAAGCATATGCAGTGTATTTGATATAAAAATTTATGTCTTTATAGCAATAGGTTGCAGTGGATCCTGGAATAGGGGCAATGTGATTCCTTACCTCACTAAGGATATGTTTCTGTAACTAATTCCTAGCAACCCCAGGCTGTAACCTATATCTTTCCTCTTGCTTTGTGAGGTTAATCTGAGTAGACATGGTACTATACAAGCCAAAGGCTTGCATAAAACAATTCCTATTCAAAATTAATAATGTAGTACCATCATTCTTTTTAATTGTCTTTGAGAAGGGGTCATAGTGGTTTGCTAGACCTAGAAACAAGTCTACATCTACGAAAACATCAGGAACTAGTAACCTAGCCAAACTACTGGTCCAAGGGTTTGATACTGGTATGGCCTTATCAGCATTCTTATAAAAGTAATTGTAAAGAGAAATACCTGTAGACTCTAGTGTCTTGGCATCTCTGATATCAGAGTACTCATCTGTCAATATGTTTGCATTTTCCCTCTTGTTTTGTGTCGATCCAAGTAGTAGCTTCAAGAACTCATTACAGAAGTTCCTCTTTCCCTTAGCGTCTTCATCCACATCATCGTTCTTCCCACTGGTAGATGCTATACTAAATGCTTTACTCATCTTGTTCTATTCTGCACTTCCTTTTCACCGATATTGGAACAAATCTTCTCCCAGAACACCTTACCCTTCTCTATGCACTGAAGATAACTCAAGAACTCTAAAAACTAAATAATCACCTTGATTGATAAAAAATTTATTGAATTAACAATTCTTTCTTCTTAAACACAGAAAACCTAGCAAACTTCCTGCTCTGAAATCCTGGATGCATGATGAATGAAAATAAACCTAAGATCATCCCTTTATGGTAATTTTACAAAGTACTCAGCTCATTATTGAGGAATCAATCACTTCTGCCTTAAATTTTACTTGCTATGGTATTAATTGAATTCCTAGTCGTAGCCCATGAATGTGATAGAAAATCAAATTCAAATGAGTACATTTTTAGAAAAAACCCTTATAAAACTCGAACAAAATCATGTTTTTATATGATTGACTCTTTATCGAACATCTCAGCTACCTTTTTCACGTAGTCATTAATCCTTTGCATTCCTATTGGATGATAAATCTCCATATTGTCATGTAAAAAAATTCCATTTACTTTTTTCTCATCATAACTATCACTCTTCATATCTGGTGACCTAGCGACTATGCATTGTCTCCTTGTCACTGATCAAATCTCTTAACTCTAATTTCTTCTGGAGATCTGGTGAGTGCATGATTCTCTTTACCTTGGCTTAACTGGGGTTTACTCCTGGTGATCATGCGACTAAAATAATCCAAGTCGCTAGAAGAATAGCCTAACTCTGAGTTTGTTTGGAGATCCCGCGACTACGGTTACTTTTCCATCTATTAAGCTCTGATCGTTAATTCTCTGAATAGTTATTTTCTTTTACAAGACCTCGCGACAACCCTTAGTTTCTTAATCACTGAATATAACTACTCTTTAATCTTTTCTTTGGAGACTTAGCGACAAAGCCTATGAAACTTTATTTTATCATTTTTAAATTCAATCTGGAGACTATGCAACTAAAGCTTATTCTCATTGTTTTGAGAACATTCTTTCTTTGTGCAAATTTTATAGAGACTTAGCAACTACCATTGATCTTATCTTATTCTACATCTGACGTCTCCATTAAATCATTGAATACATTCTTGAAACCCTAAAACATCTGGAGACTACGCAACCATAGTAAAATATATACCTTTACATATTTTTGTCTCTTAATCGCTAGATAATACTTTTCATTTGTAGGCCATGTGACTGATGCTTTTTGCTTTATTCATTTTGGGCATGTGTCTCATCTTTACTTTTTTGTCTCCAAGTCACTAAAAGGATGTTGACATATAAAATTTGACCAACGACTACCCGACCACCATATATTTCATTTTAATCTATAGCTTGTTGCCAAGTCTCTAAAATTTTTACTTAACTCAGCTTTTATCTAGAGACATGGCGGCTGAAGCCTTTTAACTGATCATTAACTGTGTTCTGATCTGGAGACTCCACAACTGAAGGAATCACTAAGTCTCATGATAATTTACTGACTGCAGGATATATTACATGACATCATGACTTAACCTTTTGTCTCCATGTCACTAGATCATAATTTCCTCATTGGGAGACTTTGCGACAAAGGCTTATCGCTAAGTCTCATGACTTATAAGGTATATTCTTTTCTTTTCAGAGACATCCCGACTAAATTTAATCGCCAAGTCTCACAATGAAATGGAATATTCTTTTAGGATTAAGCGACTAGGTGAACACTTAAAAGGCACGTGACCTTTTCATAGCTTAAGTTTTCCAAAAAGGTAATGGAAAAATAGAAACTCGATTGACAATTTAGGGCTTTTTACATTTTTGCATAGAAGAAAGCTTAGAACTTTAGGATTTTTCACTATTCCTTTGGATTTTGACCTAAGAACATAATATTTTCATAGGGATTTTTCAAATTTGGATAGCTTTTCAAATTTTGGATAACAATTTGACAGGAGGACAACAAAACTTAGGGCAAACTTCAACAACTAGGAATACAACCAACAATGGCTCTATCTGAGGATTGACTAAACATAGTTTATGGAAAAAGATCTCAAAATCTCTGGTTGCAGACCACTACAAAAAATGAGGGGAATGCCAACTAACCTATTACAGAAGGGAAACACACAACTAAAGGAAATTATTTACAATATGATACATACTTATCTGTGCATGAATCTTGACTCTTTAATTTAAAAAGGGCTTGAGAAATTTTCCATGCACAGGTAACTCAAAATCTTCTCCACTCATATTCTTTAACAAATAAGAATCCTTTCCATAGCTTTGAGAGATAACAAAAGGTCCAAGCCATAAAGACTCAAATTTTTTGTGTTTTCCCTTATCCTATGCTCTTGCATTCCACTGAAGAACTAGGTCACTTGGTTGGAATTTTCTTTCAGTAGCCCTTCTGTCAAACAGATATTTCATCTTTTGTTGTAACTTAATGTTTTCTTTCTGGCTATTTCTTCTTGTCTCATTCAACTCTAACAACTGGATCATTCCATTTTGCATAGTGTCAGAAACATCTAACTATTCTTTTTGTATAAACTCATATACTAGTAACAAATTATTGATAGGCATTCCTGACTGTAAACCATACACTAGCTCAAATGGAGACTTGCCTTTTTCTCTCTTTACTGTTATTCTGTCAGCCCAAAGTGCTAGCTTCAATTTAGTATGCCATGCCCTTTTATTCTTTTCAAGATTCTTTTTCAATATTTTCAAAATATTTTTATTACTAGACTCAGCTTGTTTGTTTTCCTGTGGATGATATGGGGACGAATATGATATTGTAATCCCATATTTCTCACAGAAATTTGTTATTTCTTCTAATCTAAAACCCATGGCATTATCCATTACTAATTTAGAAGGTACACCAAATCTAGTCATAATATTTTCCATTAGAAATTTAGTGACTACCCTGCTTGTTGTCTTTTTTTTAGGAATGGCCTCAATCCATTTGGTAAAATAATCTGTGGCTTCTAGTATCCAATTGTGTCCCCCACTAGATTTCTCTTGAAATTCACCAATAAAATCAATTCCCCACATAGTAAAAGGGGCTTCAGTACTTACTGGGTTTAACAACAGAGCTCCTAAAAATTTAAGCTTATTTGAGAACCTTTGACAAGGCTCACACTTTCTGACATATTCATAGGTATCTTTGAATAAACTGGGCCAATAGTACCCAACCCTTAAAATCTTGTGGGTAGTAGTCTTGGAAAAAAAATGACCTCCACATTCTCCTGCATGCATTTCACTTAAAACATTTTCAGCTTGGTATTTATCTAGACATAACAACAATACACCATTCTTATCCTTCCAATATAAGTCTCCTTGAATCAAAGTGTATCTTTGGGTTTGCAACTTCAGATTTATTTTCTGATTTTCTATCATATGATCAGGACACTTGGCATTTTTGAGGAAAAACATAATATACGTATAAAATGGTTGTCTTTCTATACTTGTTATAGTTTGATCATGTGTCTCTGTATGATTTACTTGTACTAAATCTAATTTTTCTTCTGTCATGAGTTTTTCCAAACCTTGGCCTCTTATTAACTTTGTAATATGGATTTCAAGATTGAATTCTTGTATTCATTCTATTTATCCACTTACATCTCTTACCAGTAACTTCTGACTGTGTAAGAATATCTTTCGCTGCTGAGTGAGGAACATATGCTTGTACGTGGGCACGGACCAAATATGGTCTAAAAGACTTTACAGATTTTACCAAAGTATAAGCCTGCTTTTCCATCATCTCATAATTAAGTTATGTATCTTGTAGAGATTTACTATAAAAAGCTATTGGATGTTCAAATCCGTGTTCATCTTTTTGTAGTAAAACAACAACAATTGTATGATAAGATGCAAATGAAAACAAAGAAAATGGCTTACTATAATTTGTAGATTTTACAACTGGAGCCTCTTGTACTACTTTCTTTATTTTCTCAAATGCCTGTTGGGCTTCTTCATTACAAATAAATTTTTCATCTTTCTTTAGAAAATTTACAATAGGTTTAACAATCTCTGCAAACAAAATTGATCTTTCCTAAGAAATATTGTACTCCTTTCAGGTTCTTTGGAGCAATAACTTTCTGAATTGCTTCCACTCTTTCAAGGTCTATTCTTACCCCCTCCTTAGACACTATGTGTCCAAGAAAATTTCCCTCTCATACTAAAAAATGACATTTCTTGGGATTCAATGAAACACCATATTCTAAAGCTTTATTAAAAATTTTACCTGGGTTCTCATAGTGATCCTCAGCTCTCTTAAAATTTGGAGTTAAAACATCTTGATAAATGACCATAAATAAATCAATGAATTCCTTAAAAGAAACATCCATGGCCCTTTGAAAATTTTCTCTTGCATTTATCAGTCCAAATGGCATTCTGATATAAACATAGGTTCCCCATGGAGTGGTAAATGCATTTTTGTACTATTCTGATTCTTTAACTAAGACCTGGTTATATCCTGAGAAACCATCCATCATAAACAACAACTCACAACTAGTCGCCTTGTGTAACATTTCTTCCATTAGGCAAGGAATAATTATCTTTTAATGAAGCAATATTTAAGTTCCTAAAATCCACACACAATCTTATGTCGCCATTCTTTTTCCTTACTAGCACCAAGTTTGAGACCTAGGTTGAATGTATGATTGGCTGGATAATCCTAGCATCTTTCAACTTCATCAACTCTTGCTACATCTTAGGAGCCAACAATGGGTTAATAGGCCTCTATTTTTGTATAAATGGGTTTATTTTTTATTTAAATGGGATTTCATGCTGGAAAAGGTCTTCCCTATAAGCTTTCAAGTCTTCATATGACCATGCAAAAACATGCTTATATTTTCTCAATAGTTTGATCAAATTTGTTCTTATGTGGGAATCTAAACCTTTTACAATGTAGACAATTTGAGGACTATTTTTTTATCCTAAATTTATTTCCTCCAAGTCCTCAATTTTAGCATTGCTTACTTTTGTTGAATCATTATGTTGATTACTAAATGATGCTTCAAGTTCAACTAGACCCCTAGGAATCTTATTAGAACCTAATTGAACAACCTCACTTCCTAAAACATAATCTTTACCATCATGAGTTTCAAGTAATGTACTGCAATCAATGTTAGGGCTCTCATAATGGTCTAGACATTGAATGAACTTTAGAATATCTTGGTCATCCTAAAAAACTTTCCAGTTGTATATGTTATTTGGAACAACCGGCATTATCTTGACTTCCAATATTGATACCCCAAGTAAGGTTTGTTCATCAATTTTCAAAGACACATTTGCTAAGAAATCTACCATTATATTCTTTGACATTTCTATCCAACTTATATCAAAGGCATCAAACATTTCAATTTGATCCCAAATAGAATATTTATACATTTTTAATCTGTCATTATTTACTGCATATTTGGATTTGATATGGGCTACTACTAATTCAGAATCACCAAAAACTTTTAAACATTTAATTCCATGTTTGATGGCAATCTCTAGCCCTAAAGACAAAGCTTCATACTCTGCATTATTTTTTGTACATTGGAAGGCCAATAAAAAGGAATATTTAAAAGTTGTACTTGATGGAGATATCAATAACACACCAGCCCCTGACCCTTCTTTTGAGCAAGCTCCATCAAAATACTTTTTTCCACAATCCATTACTTTGTGCATTTAATTCTTTGACCAAAGGATCCACATTTTTACTTTGATGGTAATGGTCATTCTTCTACACTCTGAAATTTTCCAAATCCACATCAATGCAAAAATTAATGTTAGAGTCTTCAAACCATTCTATCATGTGAGGAGTTCTACCCTCCTTTGACACCTTAACATTATTCCCAGCAATGTTAAAAGTAGCATATGATAAATCACTTTGTATACTACCTCCCATTGAAGCACTCCACTTTCTTGACAGCAGCATCCCATAGTGTGGTGGTATATCAACAACAAGAACATTCATAGTCAACACCACATCAAGACATATTGCTAATTTATAAGGCATTGCCTCAATGGTTCCAATCACATGAACTTCTCTAGAATCCATTACTTGGCATCTCCCATGAGGAGTATCGACCTGTAGTCCCATTAATCTCATTATTTCCACTAGCATAACAGTGTTTGATGCTCCTAAATCAATCATACATATTTTTAGCATCCTTCCATTAATCACCAATGAAAGAAAAAATGGGTCAACAACTTTAGGGGAAGAAGTTGTGTTCAAGAAAATTTGAGGAATCTTAGAATTCAATATTTCAACTTCTTTCCCTTTGTTAATTGGTTTCTTATCAACATTCTCTATTTTTTGGACTTTCATTATGGGCACACTGTTTAATAATGACAACACCTTTTCCTTATGTTCTTTGATTCTCATCATTTCTAAAAATGGTACTTTCACAGTCATTTGGGATAAATAGTGTCCAATGTCAACTGGAGTATATTTTACATCTGAGGACTTAGATTTTTCAATAGTAATGATATTTATCTCAGTGTTTATGTTCATAGTTGGTTCCTCTTTCTAAAATTTTGTATTTTCTACCTTAGGAGGACACACTTCCTGTACTTTTGCTTTTACTTCGTGTACAACTACAGGCTCTACAACTTTTGTTACAACTTTGACCTTAGGCTTATATGCATTTTCCCCAGGTTCTTCCTTCTTTTGTGCATTTTTAGTGTCTATTTTGTTTTCTTTTATAAACACACCTAATGGATGACTACAAGAACCTCCCACTACTTTTTTTCTCAAATGATAATTGCTTCTAGCGTTATTTACCAAATCCGCAGTAATCTATGCTTTCACTTCATCTGAAGCTTTCCTGACTAAAGGCATATCTTGACTGTCTTGTGCATAACACCTTATATGGTCATCAATCTCCTCTACTTCACTATCTGATAAAATTTTTTGATGAATGACCTCTATATTTCCTTGTGAACATATAAATCATGATTTTCATTTTTAGTATCTGAATCTATATCATGACATGAATATGCATTTGTCATATTATGGTCACATTGCTCACCCTCATCATTTCCTTTTTCTTCATTTACTTTCAAATCCAAGGAAATAATACAAAGATTAGGGTTATGTGGGGCTTCACAAGCCTCACACCAGAGGTCATCATTGCATAAATGGAAAACATTCTTATGTAGAGGGTCTGGAGTTTTGTTATCAGTTTTCTCCTTTCTAGGTGGAACAATAGGCTTCCCATCCTTAAATTGAGTTCCATAAGGATGATTTTTCATTCTATTTTGAGGATTATATGTATTATTGTAAGAAGGCCTATTGTTCTGAGAAGCCCTATACTCCTTATATTCTAGTTCTTTTAGATTTCTCCTACTAAACCTTGAGTCACCTCTCCTATTTAATTTACCAGACACTCTTCTGTTCATTTCAATATTCACTACTATCTTATAAGCATCAGCAAGAGTTCTAGGGTTTTTATCCCTAAGAGAATATCCCATTTTAGAATCAAAGGCATTTAAATAAGTTGCTAAACATACCTCTCCATCCATCCTTATCTTATGAAATAGCTTGTGCATAGCTCTTTGAAATATGGTATTAAACTCAGTGACCTCTTCATTGTAATTCTTTTTGATGTTATTGAATTCATTCAACAAAAAGCCTTTATTTGTTTTATCACCATACTGATCTTTAAATAATTCAATTAACTCATCCATGGAAGCAACAGAACCATTAGAAAGGCTTCTAAACCATTCTCTAGCATCTTATACTAGAGACTGAATAAAAATCTTCATTAATACATCCTCATGAGTGATATTTAAATCATCAACAAAATCAATGAACATTCTTAAATGTGTTTCACAAGAAATAACATTGTTACCTGCAAACTTTGGGAGCTTTTCTCCTATATCACCCACATCTTTTGGGAATGCATTAGGATATACAGGGATACCAATGAAGTTAAACTATGTATACCTTTCAGTATGCAATGGTTTTCTTTGAAAACTATCATTCTCTTTAAAAGTAGTAGCTTTTTCTTTGAAAGCTGTAGTATTCTCTACTGCCAAATATTTGGAAGACTGCAGAAAATCTATTTTCTTCCTCATTTCAATTGTTGCAGCTTCCATTTGTTCCTTTTCTAACATCTTTTCCATGGTCTCCTTTTCAATTCTTAATTTCTCCAAATCAATATCCAACTTGAACATTTGCTCTGTTAAAGGCTTTTGAAACCTAGGTTCTTCATTTTTGTATTCAGTCATTTTTTGCTTACCTTTGTCCTTTTGTGAACTAGAAGCTTTATAAGTAAGTGGTATTTCTTGGTCCTTTTGATACCTCTCTATACCTTTTATATTTTGATGTCTTAAGGATATTCTTTTAATCTTATCAACATCCTTATGCTCATGTTTTTTCTTTCCTAGTTCTCTCTCCCTTTTCATTTGTTGAATAAGGGCAAGATGTTTCATGATAAGTTTTTCCTCATTTACCAGCTCATCAGAGGGAGCTTCTTTAGAATCTGAACTAGATGTATTTGTTTCCTCTCTTTAATTAGAATTATAAGTAACTATTGGTGTTTCTAATACTCTCTCTGCATCTTCTTCATATTCTGAAGTATTTCCATCGTGAGAAGGCTAATTGTTGCTCACCTCTCTCCTAGTACTACTTTCTTTACCTTTTGGAGGAGTTTCATCAATGTTGACTTGGTTTCTTTTTCTCCTCTAGGACATCTCCATCCTCGAGGATGATGGGATTCCACCATCTAAGGCCTTCTCGAGATTATTTTTCATTCTTGACCTAGTATTCATTCTGAAAGATATTTACTAAATTTGTACTGATCTCAGAGATTTTCTTTAGAGCCGCCACCCAACAATAGTTAGGAATGCATGAATACTATCAAAATAAAATTTTGACAACTATAATTGGTATTATATTTAATCACATGGATCCCCAGGGGAGTCACCAATTTTGTTAGGGTTTTTTCTTGCAGGGCCTCTAAAATGCTTGAATACTTGAATAACTCTATGACTCCCAATACCTTTGAAACTCTGACTCAAGAAAGAGAAAATACTATTTGATGACGTATTTTGATAACACAAGGGATACCTATTATCACCTCCTTCTTTTTTGAGATCCATTGACTCAGGCAGGTTTTACCTATAATTGATTACTGACTTGACAGTATCTTTATAGTGGATTTTTCTTTTGTGTTGAATGCTCTGTTCTTATATGGATAAATAGATAACTATGTAGATAACAATGATTAATCTAAGGATAAGTTTAACAATCCAAACCATTATCTTTATGATGACATATAGCAACATGATAAGAAATTTCATCCTTCTTTCCTTTTATAATTATTATGAATCTAGGAGGAATATCCTATTTGATTTTCTCTTTAAGAAATCAACAAACTCAAATTATAAACTGTGTGAGTACAATTGATTTTAACTATATGTTATTTGTGTAAATGTGATTGATTTTGAATAGTTTTAAATATTTGGATGATGATGGATCACCAAACAAGTTCTAGACCAGTGCCTATCCTTGGGCTATAGAGTCAAAAGATATAAATATACAGAGATAAACAAATAATAATATTGTAGGATGCCTTACAACCTACATACAACTCAGGTAAAGTGCCTTACAAACTACCTTGTCACTCCCACAATGTTATATCAAATCCTCAATTACTGTTGTACTCTCTGAAACTACTCACAAAGTTTAATTCTCCCCTTAGAAGAAACTTGCAAATAATTAGATAGCTACCGTATAGCCAATATGTTTAACATACCTTAAAAATTAAACATAAAAGAGTATGCACAATAAGTAAAGAGACAATAAACATATAGAATAAATTTGCACTATATTTTATTCATAAATTTATGCCTCAGTACATATCAAGGCCAAGAGCTTAAAGAACACAGACTAAAATCTAGAAGTCTGGCTTGCCAATATATTTCATCTCTCTTAAAAACTATTACATTTGATCTACATATAGGTCTTAAACCATCTTGGAATCCTTAAGGAAAGAATGCAACAAGATTTGGATGGTTTAAGAAACCTAAACCTAAAAAGCATAGAAAAGACAAAATACAAGAAGCTTCAAGTGGTGGGAAAACAAGAATAAAGGATGAAATCTGATCTTCTTTTGTCTTCACATGAATTTTGGTGCCTTTGTCTAATTGTGTTAAGGATAGTATCTGATATTTTTATTGAGACCAAGTGACCACCATTTCAGGCTAACCTACACTTGTCCTTTGTGGTTACTAACCTCACTGTGCTCAATGATCAGGTGCCAAGTATTCATTTTTACTCTTCATCCAGGACATCTTCTTCTATTTCGGTAACCTTCTTTTTCTTCGGTTTTGTCTTCAAATCCCATGCAGTGACATCCTCCTCTACAGGCCAATCGAAGCTATGAATACTTTGTAGTTGTGCTTTCTATCTTTCCCATCTGACATTAGTTATGCCTTTGACATCCACTACGAATCTATTGATGTTCATCTCTGCTTTAAAAGCCTCATCCAAAATCTTATTGAAACCTTCCTTATCAAGATCAGAATCTATGATAAATGCCTCTTTACTAGGCAGTCTACTATCAAATTCACTTTTCCAAGCCTCCAAGGCCTTAATCTGATCATCTTCTCCCTTAAGTGGAGGAATAAATCTATTGAATCTCAGTCCAAACATTCTCATCTTTTCCTCTATCTGATTTAATTTACCTTTGAAGAAAGGTAAAGTCACATTTATTTTCTTGATTTCATCCTCCACTTCTGCCACAATCTCTGGTAGATCTGGCCTATGTGGCTGTAAAGAAGCCAACCAATCAAATATTTGTATCCTCGAAGACCATGTTACAAAATAAGGGCTTAAAGTAGAGATATACCCTATCACTTCAGCATGCAAAATGGGTAACTTATTATAAGCATTTATGATTATATCTATTTGATCTTTTAGGATATCAATCCTATGCTAAAGTATGTTCATCAATGAATTTATAGCAATCTTATTATCACTTTTATCCATATCCTTTATTTTTGCTTCTTCCTCTGTTTTAACCTTTTCTTCTATATGTGGAGGCTGTTCTGAGGGTACATATACAACTTCTGGATTTTCTAGCAATTGTTTGGTCAGTTCACCAATTACCCTATCTTGTTGATGAACTTTGATGTGGCATAATTCTCTATCCTTAGCCAGGGAACTAGCCTCCTCTATCAGGATACCACATTTCTCAGACAATTCCTTGTCTTATCTTCATTCCAGTGTGCCCAGTGTGTCATTATTTGGGAAATCTCCAAATCACCTATGTTTTGAAATATCCATACCATTTGGTTCCCCACCATGCTCTCTTGAATATTCAACAATTGAGGCTTCTGGTCTTTAGGACATAGACTCCACATGGAAAATGCTTGGAAATTTGGACTATATCTGAATCCCTTGATTATATCACCAATTTCAATCTCAGTTGTCATTTTTAGGTCTGGATGCTTTCTTATTTGGTCTATTATAAATGTTGAGGCTAAATCCCAGTCTTCAGTAAACAACATGCCACTTTCCAATACAAATTTTTTGGCTTCTTTAGGAGTAATGTCCTCAATTTTAGGATCATATGTTTGTAGAGCTAAGAGAGTGTCATTTTTCACTCCTTCACCAGCTATTCTCAACTACTCAGATACTTGCCTTCATTTTTTTCACCTAAGAAAATCTTTAAATTCATCAGTTTTTATGAAGTTATCATCACTTAAAAACTGTTGTTGGTGGAGCAATCTTTCATTAATACATGTTTTCAGAGGCAATTCAATGTCTTCTTCTACCTCTTGCTAAAATTTCTTTCCTTTCCTGATTTCCTTTCTCAAATTATGATCATATCCTCTGTTTCCAGGAACAAGAGCACTTACTCTATCCATTTTTATCTCCTTTCTCATGTAATTCTTAGCATGAGATGTTTGTCCAAGATCAACTTTTTGCCTCTTGAAAGCAGGCTCATCTATATAATCAGGCTGAGAAACTTCAGTCATGTCTATAATATGTCCCTCTTCTCCTTGTGCCTGAACTACTTCTGCAATATTTTTTTGTGGTTGATCCATATGAGGTGGACTAACATATTCTTCTTCACTCTCATCTTCATATTCAAAGTTTGAATATTTAGGTTCTTGTCCTTCCCTTTTTACATTTAGGAATCTTTCCAACTGTTCATAGAGGGTGTCAAAGTTGTCCAACATAGCTTGAATTTTGTCAAAATATGGCAATTCAGGGTAAAATCCTCCAAATGCTACTCCTTTTCTTTTTATTTGTCTTTCTAAATTGAATAGCTCTTGGATTTTATCTCTTCTTATCCTCACTTCTCCTTCATCAATTATATTCCTAGTTGCATCCTCCTCCACACAATCACCACACACATATGTATTTGGTATGGTAGGAGTTAGGAGTTTCTTAGCTCCTGTAATGAATCCCTCTGGATCGATATATCTATACAGTGGTACTCCCATCTTACAATTTTCCAGTCATTTACTTACTAAATCAATGGCACTTTTGCCAATTATAAATTGATAGATCTTGAACTGCCTAGTGGTTAATGTCCCCTTCCTATGTGGTGCAAAGTGTTCATTATCAGTTAACAAAAGCTGCCAAATAAATTCCATTGCAGCAAACCTTGATGGTACATGATATGGTAGGACATGGGGAGGATGTGAGCATCCATACACTCTAATCATAGTGAAATTCTCCTCTAAATATAACTCTCCCCAATTGTGGTCACCTTCCCACTTGTCAACATACTCACATGGTCTCAGCGGTTGTAACACCTTCACCACAAGTCTAGTTTTGTTGACACCTAAGCTCTGCGTCAAAGGGTAAACAATCTAGTTCTCAAATCAACAAATATCACAGTCCTTGGCAGTGAAATTCCATATCTTAATCCAGAATTGGATAGGATTAGGCCAGTTATAATAAATTCTTTAGGGGTTTAATTTGTTCACATCCATGATTCCATAATTAAAATGCAAGAAAAGATGCATCAGAATAGAAGTGTAATAATTTGGGCTCTTTATCCTTTTTTTGTATGGCCACAAACCCTTCATGCATCCTATTAATGATATATTGAATGTAGTCATAGCTGGTGCTGGAAGGCACATCTTGTAGATCTAAAACCCTCATCAAAATTCCAGCACCAATTTTCTCAATACCTCCATCTATACCCAATACTCTATATAAAGCATATGCAATGTATTTGATATAAAAATTGAGGTCTTTATAGCAATAGGGTGCAGTGGATCCTGGAATAGGGGCAATGTGATTCCTTACCTCACTAAGAATATGTTTCTGTAACTGATTCCTACAAACCCTAGGTTGTAACCTATATCTTTCCGCTTGCTTTGTGAGGTTAATCTGAGTAGACATGGCACTATACAAATCGGAGGCTTGCATAAAAGAGTTCCTATTCAAAATTAATAATGCAGTACCATCATTCTTTTTAATTGTCTTTGATAAGGGGTCATAGTGGTTTTCTAGACCTAGAAACAAGTCTACATCTATGAAAACATCAGGAAATAGTAACCTAGCCAAACCACTGGTCCAAGGGATTGATAATGGTATGGCCTTATCAGCATTCTTATAAAATTAATTGTAAAGACAAAAACCTGTAGACACTGGTGCCTTGGCATCTCTAATATCGGAGTACTCATCTGTCAATATGTTGGCATTTGCCCTCTTGTTTTATGTCGATCCAGGTAGTAGCTTTAAGAACTCATCACAGATTTTCCTCTTTCCCTTACCATCTTCATCCACATCATCGCTCTTCCCACTGGTAGATGATACACTAACTAATTTACTCATCTTGTTTTGTTCTGCACTTCCTTTTTACCGATATTGGAACAAATCTTCTCCCAGAACACCTTACCCTTCTCTGTGCACTCAAGATAATTCAAGAACTATGAAAATTGAATAATCACCTTGATTGATAAAAACTTTACTAAATTAACAATTCTTTCTTATTAAACACATAAAACCTAGAAAAATTCCCGCTCTAAAATTATGGATGCATGATGAATGAAAATAAACCTAAGATCATCCCTTTATGGTAATTTCACAAATTACTCAACTCATTATTGAGGAATCAATCACTTCTGCCTTCAAGTTTACATGCTATGGTATTAATTGAATTCCTAGTTGTAGCCCATGAATGTGATAGAAAATCAAATTCAAATGAGTACATTTTCAGAAAAAACCCTTATAAAACTCAAACAGAATCATATTTTGATATGATTGGCTCTTTATCGGACATCGCAGCTACCTTTTTCACATAGTCATTAATCCTCTACATTCCTATTGGATGATAAATCTCCATATTGTCATGTTAGAAAATTCCATTTACTTTATTCTCATCATAACTATCACTCTTCATATCTAGCGACCTAGCGACTATGCATTGTCTCCTTGTCACTGATCAAATCTCTTGACTCTAATTTCTTCTGGAGATCTAGTGACTACATGATTCTCTTTAGCTGGGCTTAACTGTGGTTTACTCCTGGTGATCATGTGACTAAAATAATCCAAGTCTCTAGAAGAATAGCCTAACTCTGAGTTTGTTCGTAGACCCCGCAACTACGGTTACTTTTCCATCTATTAAGCTCTGATCGCTAAGTCTCTGAATGCTTCTTTTCTTTTACGAGACCTCGCAACAACCCTTAGTCGCTTAATTGCTGAATAAAACTACTCTTTAATTTTTTATTTGGAGACTTAGCGACAAAGCCTATGAAACTTTATTTTATCATTTTTAAATTCAATCTAGAGACTACGCAACTAAAGCTTAGTCTCATTGTCGCGAGAACATTCTTACTTTGTGCAAATTTTATAGAGAATCAATGACTACCGTTGATCTTATCTTATTCTGCATCTGATGGCTTTGTTAAATTGATGAATACATTCTTGAAACCCTAAAACATCTGGAGACTACATGACCATAGTAAAATATATACCTTTACATCTTTTAGTCTCTTAATCGCTAGATAATACTTTTCATTGGAGACCACACGAATGATGCTTTTTGCTTTATTCATTTTGGACACATGTCTCATCTTTACTTGTTTTTCTCCAAGTCGCTGAAAGGATGCTGACTTATCAAATTTGACCAGCGACTACCCGACCACAATATATTTCATTTTGATTTGTAGTTTGTTTCCAAGTCTCTAAACTTTTTACTTAACTTAGCTTTTATCTGGAGACATGGTGACTGAAGCCTTTTAACTGATCATTAACTGTGTTCTGATCTGGAGACTTTGTGACTGAAGGAATCACTAAGTCTTGTGATAATTTACTGACTATGGGATATATTGTGCGACATCACAACTTAACCTTTTGTCTCCATGTCGCTAGATCATAATTTCTTCATTGGGAGACTTCACGATAAAGGCTTATCGCTAAGTCTCATGACTTATAAGGTATATTCTTTTCTTTTTGGAGACATCCTGACTAAAGTTAATTGCCAAGTCTCGCAATGAAATGGAATATTCTTTTAGGATTAAGTGACTAGGTGAACACTTAAAAAGTACATGACCTTTTCATAGCTTAATTTTTCCAAAAAGGTAATGCAAAAATAGAAACTCGATTGACAATTTAGGGCTTTTTGCATTTTTGCATAGAAGAAAGCTTAGAACTTTAGGATTTTTCACTATTCTTTTGGATTTTGACCTAAGAACATAAGATTTTCACAGGGATTTTTCAAATTTGGATAGATTTTAAAATTTTGGATAAACATTTGACAGGAGGACAACAAAAATTAGGTCAAACTTCAACAACTAGGAATACAACCAACAGGATTTAAAAATCTATATGGAGGAGATGCAGATTTCTCAAAGATTCATAAGGTATGCATGGATTTTGATAACCATTTTCATAGTAAGTTTACTGAATATACATTGTAGAATGGTCTAATATTTAAGGGTAAACAATTGTATTTTCCAAGGGGGTCTATGAGGGAGAAACTCATTCAAGAAAAACATAATGGTAGCCTAAGTGAACATTTTGGGTTAAAGAAGACCATAGAATTAGTGGAAATATTCTATCATTGGCCTAAAATGCAGAAGGATGTAAGGAGGTATGTAGAATAGTGTGGGATATGTTAGAAATCCAGGGGAACATTTTCAAATGTAGGACTCTATCAGCCACTTCCCACACCTAATAGGCCTTGAGAGTGCATAAGAATGGACATAGTGTATTTGTGGTAGTGGAAAGATTCAGTAAAATGGGTCACTTTATCCCATGTAAGACAACTCATGATGCTAGTAACATTGCTCATATTCTATTTAAGGAAGTAGTAAGGATACATGGTTTTCCAACCATTATTGTATCAGATAGGGATGTGACGTTTATTGGGCACTTCTAGAAAACACTCTGGAAGAGATTGGGAACAAATTTTCCACATATCACTACATATCATCCTCAAACGGATGGAAAAATAGAGGTAATTAACAAAGTTCTTGGAAATTTGTTGATATGTCTAACTAAGGAGTATGGGCAAGGATGGGAACAAGTCATCCCTCAAGTAGATTTTTCTATAATGATAGTACAAACAGGACCATAGGTAAGATTCCATTTGAATTTGTGTATGGATTACATCAAATGGTTGTTTTAGAACTTAAGGACTTAAACCGTTATCAAGGGATCAATGGACATGTAGATGAATTTTCTCAGTCAATGAGAGAGGTCCATGAGCAGGTGAAGAGGACATTAATGGAGGCTAATCAGAAGCTTAAGGCTAATTTGGATGAAGGAAGAAGAGACTTGAAAATTGAAGTAGGATATTTAGTGATAGTGTACCTTAATAAATCCAGACTATAGAAGAGAATTCCTAGCACGCTCCAGATGAGGATTTTTTTCCCATGTAATGTATTAGTTAAGTATGGTCTTAATTCTTACAAATTAGATATACCCAAAGAGGTATCAATTTCTCCTATCTTCAATGTGAAGGATTTGACTAAGTACAAAGGTCCATAGATAGATGAGGAGTATAGTACAAAGATGACTAAGGATGTGGTGGAACTCAATGTCCTTGATCAAATTAAGCCTCAACCAAAGAAGGTCCTCGATTTTAGAGTGAAGAAAAAGACTAGACACAAGATCTACATGGACCATCTAGTCAAATCAAAGCATCAACCGGAATCAAAGGCTACTTGGATAGAAGAGGGTTATTTCAAGAAGCATGGCATCATCCTAGAGCTCATAATACCTCAGATACATTAACTTTCTTGTTGGAGGGGGACAATAGTGCATGAGCACCTTAGGGTTCTAGTTGAGATCCTATACAATTTTGGCTTATAGGTGGTTCTAGTCAACCACGAGGGAAATAGGGAGTAAAGATAAAGTCCCAATTTTTATTTGGTGTGTTTTTTATGTAGAAGTCTTTAGGGTCATGTCTTTGGTTTGATCCAATAGGTTCTAGTCTCACTGTTTGCTTAAGATCTAGAAGACTCAAAGTTGGTCAAACATTGAATAAAACCCCAAAATAGAGGGATAGATTTTATTTTGTTGTTTTGAGTAATTTGGGATCCAATGAAGTCATTTTGGATTGAGTTGTGCAAGTTAGGATAGTGGGAAAGAAAAATTGCAAAAGTTGCTCATGACAACTTTGCAAAGTTGTCATGACAACATTTCCTAAAATGTTGCATTTAGCTTTAAATGGGTCTGAATTTTGACCTTAGGGTCTAAGAACATGGGTACAAACTATATAAGGTTAGACAAACCCTAATTGAAGGGTTGGTTGTCAAATTTCACTGACTGATTTGGTAGAGACATTGTTTTGTAACACAGAAAGAAGTTTCTAGCCTTCATCCACACCTAGATGGATTGAATGATCTACTTTTTTGCATGGAAGTTGTAGTGTTTTTTGAATAGAAACTTTTTGTGGAGTTCATTTGACAATTTTGTGCATTCCTTTGCCTTCATGTAAATTGTTTTTTTTTCTCTGGTTCATTGTCCATAATAATGACAACCATGTCAATATGGTTCCTTCTTGAGTTCCCGTGGTTGAATCTCTATGGCCAATTTTAATAAAGAAGGGAACTTTTTAGATAGTGAAAATATGGATTTCGGGATCATTTTATGCATTGGAGCTATTTATGCAAGTAGGCCCTAGGCAAGTATAGAGGTATCTGGCTAGGAATTTGCACATTTGCAGAGTCAAAAAGCCTTGTTTAATGGATTGGTTTGTGTCAATCTCAAGTCAAGGAGTGTAGGGGCATGTCCCATGGTCATGTGTATGCAAGGAGGAGTGTAGAGGAGTTAATTAGTGCACATAGTGAGAAAAAAGAAGACAAACTTGTCTACATGCTCTAGAAACCCTTAAAAATAGGTGTTTGTTGAAAGTCCTATGTACACACACCTTGGAGACATAAGACCTATGAAATATTGAAGCATAGGAAGTACTTACAAATAATCTATAGTTAGTTAGGTGGGTTGTTTAGGGTGATTGGAAGGTATTCCAAGTTTTTTGACTTTAGGAGGCCTAATTGGGTTAAAAAGGGTACAAGGCCTAGAAACTAGGAAACTATGAACTCGATGAAAAATCCTTGAAAGAACCTAGCAATATAGATAAATATTGATTGGAAGTGAAGGGGAAAATATGGGGAACACCTATTTCTATTGCCAAGAAGATTTTAGGAGCATAGCTTCCTTGATTGCACCTATAGATGCATAGCGGTCTTGTGAAGAGTTGAGGAGTGTTTGAAGTTGTTGGAGATATCTAGTGGGAGTAGAGGAACCATAGGAGTGTCCTCTGATTAGGGTAGAGTGAATTACCCTAGCAAGGTCATAGGAAAGGCCCTAAGAAGAGAAATAAATCTCTTTTGAAGTAGATCTCCCCATCAGGAACCCATGAATGATCATGTTGGTCAACATGCATGGAGAAAGTAGCACCAATACATAAGTAAAATATTGTTAGAAACACTGAGAGGGGGGGGGTGAATCAGTTTTTATCTATTAATTATATTTCAGCCAATTAAACATATATCAAATGTGCATCCAAAGAAACATAACACATGATATGATTACAAAGAACCTTTATTAGAGGAAAACTCCGGTGGGGATTAGTACCCACAAATATTGTACTAGGTATAATGAACCTGTGAAAGTTCCTTTGCCCTATTAGAAGTAGTCTTTACAATTTGAGTACAATGACCTGGTTAAAGGTATGACCCTATTAGGAGTCTTTTACAAAACCCTGTTAAAGGTATATGGCTCACTACCTAGGCTCACTACCCAATAAGATGAAGGCTACAACCGTCTAAATGTTGATATGCACTATATAAAAAATGAACTACTGTAATGACACTACTGTCTGATTAGTTCCTTGTATGCGCAAATGCTCTTACTTCTTTAAAGAGCTATATCATCTACTGACTTCATTATACTACTCATCTGTATCTTCCTCATGTATAATAATCGACTCTTGTAACATAACATTACATTACATACTTATATGTTTATAATTGAATAGGTGTGACCCAAAACATAACACTAGTCAGCCTTTAAACCAAAATACACAATGCTTCTGAACAATTCAGCTCAAGCACATTTACTATAACATTAATTACATTATTACAAACTTATAACTAAAGGTTCATGGCCTTATCATCTCAAACTAATTCACGCTGACCAAAACTATAGTCGTCTTCCATGCACTATCTTTTGGACTGTAGGTTTACTAATCTGCCTGTAAATTTTCTGTACTGATGTTCCTTACTATATGCTTCTGGATCTAGCATGTATATACACCATAAATTATATACCTAAGCACACATGCTCTGGTGTGATCTCTAACACATGCGCTAATGTACTGATCTCTGTATGTGTCTGTCTTCCCTTCTTTCACACTTAGTCATTTTGTCTTTCATAATAGAACTTAAATATGACTTTGTTGCCATGATTGACAACACAAAATGATTCATGCTTCCTTAGGAAGTCAACTTTCCAACAATGTCCCCCTTTTTCATTTATGTCAACAAAGGAATGTGGCTAAGTTACTCAAAATGACTTCATACAAAAATGACTGTATATCATAATACTTAATGATATATACATATATACTTCTCTGCATATACACATTCTATACTACT
>MU228417.1:184055-209373 GCA_018584345.1 Thuja plicata | reverse complement strand
TGCCCATGTTTATTGCATGCATAACAAGTTTTGTTAACTTGCTTGATTTCTCTTTTAGGTGGTTCAGATATAACCTCTATAGTATCTTCAACTTTCTTAGCTTCTGAAGATGCTTCAAGTGTTTTTTTCTCTCTCTCTTGTGATGATTTGATTTCATCTTGTGTTGTACTAAATCCAAGACCAGTAGTGTTCCCTTTTTTCCTTTGCGCATTGAGCTGGGATTGAATTAAATCAGAACTTGTGTGAAGTTTATCAATCTTGTCTTTTGCTTTTTTTAATTTAGATTCCAACTTCTTCTTCATGTTTTCCAATTCCAAGACTTTCATGTTTGCCTACAAAATTTCATCTTCCAATTGTTTTCTTTCTTTGATCTTGTCTGCAATGGTGTTTTGGCTATCTATAAGTTGTTCCTCCAGATCTTCAAGTTTATCCTTTAGTGATTTATTCTCTTCATTAAGATTTTTGACCATTTGTCCTAGATCACTTGTAGAACAATCTTTCAAATCTTTTCTTATCCTTTTAATAAGTATTTGAGAGCCATCAATTTTCAATCTTAGTTCTTTACTTTCCTTCTCAGATCTATCAAGATCTTCAAGAGGTGCTTCGAGATTCTTTTTCAAATGTTTTGCTTCAGCTAAGTCCATGATCTCCTCAAGTGGTTAAACTTTCTTTCAGAGCACCAAAGCTCTGATATCGATTGTTAGAAACACTGAGAGAGGGGGGGGTGAATGAGTGTTTATATATTAATTATATTTCATCCCATTAAACATATATCAAATGTGCATCCAAAGAAACATAACACAAGAACACATAACACATGATATGATTATGGAGAACCTTGATTAGAGGTAAAATCCAGTGGGGATTAGTACCCACAAATATTGTACTAGGTGTAATGAACCTATTAAAGTTCCTTTTCCCTATTAGAAGCAGTCTTTACAATTTGAGTACAATGGCCTGGTTAAAGGTCTGACCCTATTAGGACTCTTTTACAAAACCCTGTTAAAGGTATATGGCTCACTTCCTAGGCTCACTGCCCAATAAGATGAAGGATACAACCCTCTTAATGTTGATATGCACTATATCAAAAATGAACTGCTGTAATGACACTGCTGTCTGATCAGTTCCTTGTATGCGAGAATGCTCTTACTCCTTTAAAGAGCTATATAATCTACTGACTTCATTATACTGCTCATATGTATCTTCCTCATGCATAATAATTGACTCTTGTAACATAACATTACATTACATACATATATGTTTATAATTGAATAGGCGCGACCCAAAACATAACACTAGTCGGCCTTTAAACCAAAATACACAATGCTTCCGAACAAGTCAGCTCAAGCATGTTTACTATAACATTAATTACATAATTACAAACTTATAACTAAAGGCGCATGGCCTTATCATCTCAAACTAATTCACGTTGACCAAAACTATATTCGGCTTCCATGCACTATCTTCTAGACTGCAGGTTTACTAATGTGCCTGTAACTTTTTCATACTGATGTTTCATACTCTACGCATCTGGATCTAGCATGTAAATACACCATAGAGTATATACCTAAGCATGCATGCTCTGGTGTGATCTCTAGCATGTGCGCTGATGTACTGATCTCTGTATGTGTCTGTCTGCCCTATTTTCACACTTAGTCATTTTTTATTTCATAACAGAACTTAAGTATGACTTTGTTTCCATGATTGACAACACAAAATGATTCATGCTTCCTCAGGAAGTCAACTTGCCAAAAAATATGACTAGGCATAAAAAAATCCACATTTGGAGAAAGAGGAACCAGCCTGAATGAGGCCAACAAAGGGGACCCCCAAAAGAAACCACATTTAACTAACCAAAACTAAAAAACCTAAAGGATACTTATCTACATCACCATCTTCATCTTCTGTATCAACAGTCCTTAAATTTCCCTTCTAACCACGAAAAATCCTATATTTCAAACACCAAAAATTGCTCCCAATCCCTCTCATTATAGTTGCTTATCTATAAGTACATAGTGTATTATATCTTCTTTGATTAAATATTTGTGTACTAAGATATTATTTTTGTAGTGTGTATTGAGCCATTGGTAATATTTAATTACAAGATGGATGACCTTAGGTTATAATGAGTGTTTATTAATAAATTTGGTTCTATTGACAAATGAATTTTTTATCTTCATGTTATTTGAAGAGCTTCTAATATCTCATCTCATGGAGGACTCATGGAATTTTTTGATAAATATGTTGATGTTATACCTTTGTGGAGATTTATTTTCTCTTTTATTTTGAGTATAAATGAGTTTTCTTAGATCTTCATGATTTTATAAGTTGTAGTGTAACTTACCATTGATTGATTAGAGTATTTTTATGGATACTAGAAAGACTTGGATTAAGCAAGATATTTCTTATTGATAGAGATATATATGCTCAAATGGTTACTTTCTAAAAAAACTCTATATAAAGATGGAGATGTAATCACCTAAAAATAGTGTACAAAACCCTAATCCCCTGATCTTGATTGTTCATCAAGAAAACCCAAATCTTGATTAAATCTCCCAAGTCCTAATCTAAGGCAATTCAACTTCTCGATCTGATTTAACCTAAAATCTAGGTCCTATTCACCCATCATCATTCTTGATCATGTGTAATTAATTAATTCCTAAATCCTAGTGTTGTTGATGATCAAATCAACCTTATATTACTTATTTAATTAATGTCTTAGGATGTTGATTAAATAAATAAGAGTTTTCAATGAATCACAAAAAGGAATTAAAACTAATTATGTCATCACAATTTGGAGGAAAATACATTAAATAATTTAATTATTCCAAAAATATATTCTTAAGTTATCAATTAATTAACTGATTATCATTTTGGAAACAAATCAAATGAGTTCAGTTAACTAAATATTAATTGATTATCAGTTTGATAACAAACTAGTTAACTAGAAAATCAATTATGGTATCTCATCTTTAAGTTTAGCCACTTCCTTTCGTCTTTGGAAGTTTCCAAAATAATTGATTAATCATTAGAATTAACTAATTCTCTAAACCAATCAAATTAATTATACATGGATTATGCTAGTTTGGAATTAATCGCAACCTATCTTCATCAATCGATCTTGTCTGACCATTTTTGAGAAGGTTTCTATACAATCAGGCCTCTACTCTTCAAAAAAAAAGGGAAAAGGATTGTGATGTGGGAAATATTGATGAATTACTTATTATTGTTAATTTTTTTGATCATATTTACATTTTTATTTATTTTATTCAAGCATGCATAATCTAGAAATCACATTTCTTTCATTTGGTTAAATAATGGATAGATCATTAACTTAAACTTGCATATCATTTAGTTTAATCTTTAAAATCCTTGGTTTAGATAGAGTCTATAGTCACTAGATTTTGTGATGATCTGACAGAAAAATTCATACTCCTATTTGCTATAAGACAATGAGTCACCTTGATTGATTTGTGCTTTATTAGTTTATTTTGTTTAATCAATTATACAATGATTCATTGAAGTGTTTCTGCTATCTAGCTAAGTCACATTTTTACACACACATTTCTGGCACCCACCATATAAACCTCCTTCATCCATTATTACCATATAAACCTCCTTTATCCATAATTCTCAAGATCTTTGGAAGTAACTTGAATGTGCAACATAAAAATTAGAAATTCAAGAATCTACTTAGGTATGAAGATCAATATGTCTAGTTTAATCTACATGTCGATACAAAGAAACAATGGATATTAAAGAGACCACAAAGGTACAACAAGAAAGGAAAAAAATGAAATAAAATATGAGTTCCTAAATCCATCATTGAAGTGTTAGAACTATTTTAGAATAATTGAGAGGGGAGGAGTGAATCAGTTATCCTTAGGTCTAGATGTAGCAAATAAAACTTTTCAGTATTTCAGATCTAATCGGCAGCAGTAGCATATGTTAACAACTTTAATCATGTAGTTTACTATCTAATGAAATTATCTTGTAGAAACATAACAAAAAAACAACCATAAGCATTCACACAAGTTGACACAAGTATTTAACTTAGAAACCCAATATGGGAAAAACTGCCAGTAACATGCTACCAAGTTTTCACTCTTCTAAAGTGAGCTCTGTGAGGAGCCAACCCTGTTAAAGGTTACAATAACACACTATTAGGTGTGACCTAGTTAAAGGGTTTAATCACCCTATCAAGAGTGGCCTTGTTAGAGGACTTAGAACATTCCACCTGAATGTCACCTTGTTAGAGGATTTATACAAATGACTGTTAGGTCAACCTAGTTAAAGGATTTAACTGATACAATGGTTAGAAAGTAATCAGCAGTTGTGATCTGATACATACAACTTACTTTGCAAATTCAGATCCAATTAAAACTCCGATGTTAACTTACTGGATGGCCTGCATTGTCATTTCAATCTTCTGATCTACTTGGAAATCCATCAAGCAATCACACATGCAACTCTCTGCTTCTATATTCAACCTTCTCTACTAGGTCATGCCAATCAGTAAATCAACTATGCAAACCTCTTGCATGTATACATCCACTTCCACACACTTGCATACTCAGCAACACACAATGAATAACCCCTGAGGTTATCATATGCCTCTCTGTCTAGGTCAGCTAAATCGTTGTCGCTTAATCAAGATCATAGATCTTAGGTTAGGTCAAATCCAACAGATCATTCCATCATTTACATTATATTTACTTCTCCAAAGTAGTCTCTAATTAAATCTTGAAACCATGCATTAATTATGGTTACCCATACATTAAGTGACATGGATCAATCTTTAATTAACATTACATATCCCAATAAAATTAACTACTAAGTCGGCCAGAGATCTCAAATCTCATCATTAATCCAATTACTGTAAGTCGGCAAACATCATTATTTCCACTCAACAATTTCACTGGTGCGCAGCACTGAACAAAATTTCTTGTCACAAACAACTTCGCTCGGCATAAACAACTTTTCTCAGCACAAGCAACTTCACTCGGCACAAGCCAAACTTGCTCGGCTCAAAACAACCAGAAAAACTATCTTTGAAAGATAAAAAACTAATTACTTTTCCAGAGTGACAACTGATCAAGTACCCTTTTATTTGCCTTAACTCAACCATTCACTTGGTCTTCTTGTTAAATCTTCTTCATCAATAGTGGATATGGTACTCAAACAGATAATAATAGTCTCACCAGTTAAAATTTGACATCAATGACAAAATAACAATTGCTTGCAATGTCACTTTCCAACAATCTCCCTCTTTAGCATTGATGGAAACACAAAATATAAAAACACTGATTTAACAAGCATAGTTACCATACAGTCCAAAAAGTCACCTGTGTTCCTTGATATGAACAAATCTTCATTAATGTCTTTAGCTTCATTCTGATTCTCATTTGTAAAACATTTCTCCCTCTGTGTTTGTAATCACACTCTAATCATCTATGTCTAAACATCTATAGACTCCCTCTGAGTAGATAATCACTTCAATGTTTTCAATAGTAACTTTTTCCTCTATATACTTCTTCCTTCATGTAATCTCTTCCCCCTAGGCAATCTTAGGAAATCTCTCCCTCTTTGACAAAAATGCCAAAGACATCAAAATCATTATTGTGTAGATCTTCAATATCATGTTGATTGTGTCATCTTGATTATGACTGATTTTCTTTTCTGTCCTTGTCCAACTTCACAACTTTAGTCAGCATCCTAAAGTGTGACTTACTGTGCATCAATGTGTCAAGTATTCCGAATGTAATATTTGATGCAACAATACCATACAAAACTTAATTAGCCTCAGTTAGGGGAATCACCCCCATTTTACCTCGCAGATACTCATGAGCATCCTTGGGTAGTGCCTTTGTGAATATGTCTGCTAATTGTTCTTTAGTGTTCACATAATCTAGTCTCACTTCTTTATTTTGAACTAGCTCCCTAAAGTAATGATACTTGATAGCTGTAACACCCCAAAATTGGCGTCTTGCAACCCTAACCAATTTTGTTGCATTTTTCACTCTTCTAGATCATCTAAGTCCTATTGTACTAGGAAATTCTGAGTCTTGACTGACTCTACTCGACCTAAGTGTCAAATGTAGAAAATCCTAAATTTGCATTAATCATACATCATATTTAATTCCTAAATACCTATTTAGCTGAACAAACCTTATGATCGAATTAATTTAATTAATAAAGTCCTAGCACTTTAATTAAATTAAATTCACCCTCTTTAGCTAAAGACATGTGAAAAAGGAATTAAATGATATTTAATTATTAAATAAATATCCTCATTTTCAATAATTGAATTTAATTATTCAGATAATTGAGAAAAAGCAATTATGAGGTCATATTTATTTAATTAATTGGATAGTCTCTCAAAAATCTTTCTTCTGTTCAAAATTGAAAACTTCTCTTTAATTATGCTTTAAAGAGAGAGAAAATAGATAAATCAAATAAAACAATTAAATCAAAGAAAGAAAATAATTAAAAGAAAAGAGAACAATTTATTGTATTCTTTTAAATAAAGCTTTCTATTCTGAACTAGCTTTTCTATCTGTTTTATTTCAAAGAGGAAAGTTTCTATTCTGATCATCTCTAAGTCTATAAAAGGACTCTCATTCTTCATTCAAAACCCCCACAAATTTTCATGCATTGTTAGAATATTGAATTATTGTCACATTCCTTGATAATCTCATATAGAATAATTTCATTATTGCAATAGATTAGTTTCAATTTCTAGAATAATTGCATTGAAATCATGTCTTAGATTAATCTCACATCTTTCAATTCTTAGAATAATATTGCATTGTACTGCATTCATGGAGAAAAATCCTTCATTCCGAGATTGGTCTATGGTTGTGAGACTCTCGTTCTGAGAGCTATTTCAAAAACCCCATCTGGAAAGAAGGCAACAGGTCAAATCATGCAGGCAGACAGGATGAATAATCTCATATTCAGTTTTGTGTGTATCTGATGAAGAAGGACTATGTTGAAGTGTATGGTGAGTTAACAAGGCCAAATTTACCACATACATTTCTGGCACCCACCATGGGGCAAGTACATTCTATTCTGGCCTCATTTCATTTCATTTTTTTTCATTTTTTTGCATTCTATTCATACTTCCGTACAACTTTGTTCTAATTTTGCGCAAACTTTCTGAGCATCTCGCACGAACTTTCTAGTTCTTCGCATGGCTCTCTACACTTCTTCATGTGATATAGTATACATTATCATGCAAAATTACATACTAGAGCTTTTATTTCATATTTTCTTGTCTCAGTTTTCTAACCATCTGCTGTTTCTTGACATCTCTGTTTCTCTGATTTTATCTTTTGAAATAGCTTAATAGTGGTTTGCAGGATGCTAAGATAAATAAAATCCATCATAAACTTCTAACGTGTTTATTGTAGGATGCTGATATGAAGAAAGGCATTACAAACTACTAATGGGTTTATTGTAGGATGTTTGGCGAAGACCTTGCATGTTTTCACAAATTCTTATGTCTATTTTTAATAGTTAAAACACACTTTGGTTGGTGCTTAAAATGAATCATTGTCTTGCATGATTGAAATTTTTTTTAGATTGTAATCCTAAGAACTACATGAACATATCCTCTCCCCTTGCCTTTATGGATCTTGGGTGTAAGATAAATTCATGTGATTCTTCTAGAGTGGCTACCTCCTGAGAGCTTTAGCAGAGTTAGTGAGAGTGGATGCCCAACCGGTAACAGGATAAAGTCAAGCCCTTCCAAACCGGTATACAAAAAATTCTATTGTGATTAATGTCACAATAGATAGGTGTGAATTCATTGTGGAAACCAAAATCTCCTCCAGTACCCTAGTGGTGCGTTAAAGTCTAGACATTGTTAAGGTGAAAGCCTTGCTTTGAAAGGATTGGGAGAGCCCCCTTTATTGGGAAAATGACTTGATCACAACCACCTAAATGGATGACCTTACTACAAATTGTTGTTCTAGTTTCCAAAAACCCTCTATCTCTTGGCATGGAAGGTCAAAGACTGACTAAGATGCCCCACATTTTTATGGCTTTTAGTACAGATAACAGCCCTTTGGGAAGCAATTCCTTTGGGGTTCAAAGCTTGGTGTGCCTAAGAAGTGAGTCCATATGTAAGGAGGAGCCTGTGCCTTCAAGCTTCTAAGTTGTCCACTAAGAGTAAGTGTAGCTGAACTTTAGTTCAAGTGGGGATTCAACAAATATATTCCTGGCTATCCTAGGATTCTGATGTTCTTGTTCTGGTACTACAAATATTCTATTTAATGTGTTTTGCATGGGTGTATCATTTGAAAAATCAAAACTATTGTCAAAACACACAAACTGTCAATCTTGAACATGTACAAAATAGTCTGTAACTTGAACTATCTATCAAAAAATAGCATGATTTTATCTTAGGAAATGCAAACTGGTCACAACAGTTTGATTCTGTAAACATTCTTCTTTCAACATTTGCATAGTTTCGTGTGACATTTCCCAATCTTCGCGTGCTTTACTGAGAATCTTTACACAATATGCCATACACTATCGTGTGACATTTGGTAATAGTGTTTTCATTCTGTCATCTTTTTCATATGCCAGTCTGGTGTCATTCTTCATACGAATACTGCAAAGTTTCACGCGGGTCAGTGAGAATCTTCATGCAAAAGAGCATTTATTCGCGTGAATCTAGAGTCTTTTGTTCAAAATAGAAAGCTAATGTATGTCAATTAGGCGTACTTTTGTCTAATCTGGTCTATGATATGGGTCTATTTTTCTGCCATCCATCTCACACGGTCTAAAACTTGGTTTCTTAGGTTGAGAACTACACGATTCTTGCTTAAACGGGTCTCGTCTCATGTATTTTTTATCTCTTTCATCTATGGTGTCATGCCTTGTGTCACAATAGTCATCTCTTGGTTGTTCTAGCCTTATCTCTGATGATTTGCACCAAGGATACTTCACCTTTTGGCACGTTCTATGTAATTACTTTGAGACAGTTCAAGTTTGGTCCTAGTTCACATTCCTTGTTCAAACTTTGGCTATGACTGTCACAACTCAAAGTGGAAAAACATTTCCTTCAATCAATCAAGACAAATCTATACTTTCCACACCATTACCGGCTACATCTAGTGAGGAATCATCTCGATCTCCTTCCCCGGTATGTAAACCTTACAATAAATGGTCATTTCTAGTGGATCTTAGTCGGGTTCAAAATCCTTAGTTCCAAGAAGACCCAAATTCAGAGAACACTCAATCTTTTCACACTGAGTCTTTACACCTTGAATCCTTGCATTTTGGCGAGATGGCAGATCATAACCAATTAGGTGGTGATTTTAGCAGAACTAACCTCTTTAAAACTTGGGGTAAGTCCCATTCTCAAGGACCCCCTAACGATGTAGAAGTAGAAATCACTCAAGAAGAGATTGCACAAGCTCGTGCTAACAAAGATTTCTGTAGAATGATGGGAGTTCTCTTAGCTAAGGAGAAAGAGAAATACATTCTTGAACTAGCCAATCAAGGGGCTAAATTACCTTCCAATTATGATGTAGAAACACTTGTTGAGAAAGAGGAAGAAACTAAAAATTCCCGCTTGTGAAAAGAAATGCAAACTATGCAAGAGAAACTCTCTCAACTCTTAAAAGAGAAAGACAAACCTATTACACAATTCACGCTGGAATGAATTTTTCCTTTCCTATTTGACAAAGATCTTTGCATGCCTCCTTTTCCCAAAGGAGCTAAACTTCCTAAATATGACAAATACTTGGGTACATCTGACCCTCAAGACCATTTGAGAGAATTTGGTGCTCTCTCCATGGAATTCATACATGACACAACCTATCTCATGCATCTTTTCCCACATAGTTTTGGAGGGTTAGCTATGGAATGGTTTTCTAAACTACCAATTGGCATCAAAACTTTTGACAAAATTGCCAATTTATTTCTACAACACTATTCTCACAACATCCAACATCTGGTTCATATCTGAGATCTTTGCAACTTGAAACAAAATCATGGGGAATCCTTCTTGGAATTTCTCCAAAGATGGAGAAAAATTTATACACAATATTCTTGCAAGATACCTGAATCTGAAAAGTTGGGCATCTTTCTCGATAATCTTATCCCCAACTTTGGGTATCAATTACAGCTACAAGGTCCTCTAACCTTTGATGATATGATTAAACAAGTTGTACAAATCGAGAAATTTATGATCAAGAAAGGATAATTGACCTTACACAAGGAAAATAAACAAGGGTCTTCCTCTTCAAGCAAAGATAAGCCCAAATTTCCCAACAAGAACCAAAATGTCGTGAATGATGGAGTTGTAGATAATGTGACACCTAAGCTTTCCAAGTCTTCCTTTAATCTCACTACCATGATGCAAGTGGCCAAAGCCACTGAATAGGCTATGGCAAATTCCAAACTGAGTACTTCACGATTTTCTAGACCTAAACCTTGGGCTCCTAGACCCAAGCGTGAATTCACTCCTTTAGGAGAACCTCTTGAGGTGGTTTACAAGACTCTTGCGGACAACCATTTACTCACTCCATTGGATAATTCACAACCTTATGATCCACAACCAAGACCCTCTTAGTGGAATGAATCCGCTTATTGTGATTTTCACCAAAACAAAGGTCATAAAACGGCTACTTGTCTTAAATTTTGGCATAAAATCTAGGATCTCATCGATAGTGAGGTTATTGTTGTGGGAGGTCACAATAAAAATTATGATCACCAAACTTTCAAAAACCCATTTCCTCCTCATGGAAAAGGTGAATCATCTAAAGGAAAAAATATTGATGCTAAGGTCAACTATACATACACCAATAATGACAATGTCATTAATATGGTTGAACCTGTTGATGTTGAATATTGTAATGTCATCATTCTCAAGGGAAAGGAAGATACTTCCAAGTCCAAAACACCTTTCATTTTGTGAGGGTCTACACCTTCATCTTCTGAACAAGAGTAGTCTCAAGTCAGCGCTAATGTTGTTACTCAATCTCGTGCTAAGATCATCATCAAAGGCCCTGAGCCTTCTCTATCTATATCAACTCAACCTTCAAACAAAGCTAAGGTTGACTCTACCAATAAGAATTCAAAAGTGGGTTCCACATATAATGCTGCCAATTATATCATTCTCGATCAATTGCAACATACTAATTCTCAGATAACTATTTTTGAGTTCCTCAAAATCTCCCCTGCTCATAGGGAAATCTTGGAAAAATCCCTCACTAAGGCAAATGTCCCAAAACATCTTGATCTTGATAGGTTTCAATCCATGGTAGGTCACTTGACCTCCTCACATTACTTGTCTTTCTCTGAGGAAGATGACCATTCTTTTAGTCACCCGCATAATAACCCTCTTCACATTGAAGTCATGATTGGTCCAAAGCATGTTTGTTGTGTTCTCATAGATAATGATGTTGGCCTAAATATTTTCTCTGCTAGTTTCCTTATTGAGGTAGGATATGGAAAAGATTGCATTGATGCTTGCAAAAAGATTACTATTAAGGCCTATGATGAGGAAGAACATAAATCCAAGGGGCTAGTTCTGTTGCCAATTAGAGTTGGCCCTGTTGAACGTGATGTTATCTGTCAACTGCTTGACATCCCTTTGGCATAAAATATTCTGTTAGGAAGGACATGGATCCATGAAATGCAGGCTATCCCTTCCACATACCATCAGTGCATTAAGTTCCCATTCCAAGGATCTGAAGTGACTATACCTACTAATACATGCTATGATTGCAATGCCCTCGCAAAATCTGCTGACATCTTTGTCCCTACCAACGGAGAATCTATTGAACTCCTTGAGAATAAATTAAAAGAAATGGAAAAGAGTTTGACACTCAAAGAAACTAATATGGGAGGATATCAGATTGAACCTGTGCTATCTATTACATCTTTGCCTTTGTCTCCATGTTCTTTTGGGAGACCTTCTGAGAGCACTAAATCTTCTATAGTTTCTCCTCCAACAAATTATGGTGGTACCTTTGTACAAGCCACAGTACCATTAGAAGAAGAAGCTCAACACAGAGCTATCAAAGCTTGGATCTATAAAGGAGAATACAATTCTGAACAAATCACTCCTCCTTATGACATAAAACCTAAGAAATATGGCAAGGGTTTATCTATTATGCAACATTTTGGCTATAAAGGAAATGGTCCCATAGGTGCGAATCATAAGGGATTGATTGCACCACTTGAAGATATTGGTCGCAGAACATGCGATTCTACAGGTATAGGCTTCCAAAAACTTGCATTTCAACTGGGGATAAACAAGTCTATACCTCGAGAAGAGAAACAACCAACATCTAAAGAAACATCTAAAACTGAAGAACCTCAAGACAACTTTGATGAGGAGATTTTTCCTTATCCTATTCCTCTAGACCTGGCAGCATTCTTTGTTGAGATAGATAACTTTGTACTGCGTGTCAGTATAGTAGACACTGACAGTGATTTTGATACCACCACTTCACTTGCTCCATTAACTTATGAAGAGTGGAAAAGAATATATACTCTAAATCCTAGTCATCAGCGTGACTTATACATACCACCACACTTTCAAGAATAGTTTGACCAAGAATTCCAATCATTTCTCATTACATAAGAGGCAGTTGATGTTACAAACACTAATTAGGTACCTAGGTCAAAAGGGGCTCATCTGACCATAGCAGAGGTTCTAGGTAGAACCCATCCCAATTGGGGATAGAGGGTCGATTTCACTCATGTTCTTGATATGACACCAATGATGAAATGGACTCTCATGAATATGAGTTTGATAGCTTGTCATATGCCACTTTTGACAGAGATACAGATACAACTAACACATATGAAAACCTTCTCAAAGTAGGTGAATGGTCTAGTGTAGGGTCACATGAGTTTGACTCCCTAGATGTTAACATTTCATCTACTACAATCACTAGGAAACAAAGGAATTCGACTATACCCATGGATGAGATCGCTTTAGGTCTCAACTTACTTATCCATGCCTTTGATGATTATACTAGGAACGCACTTGAACCCATCACTTCTCTTTCACTTTTCCATCTTGAGCTTATAGACTGGAACTCTACCTCCCCATATAATGAAGTCCTTACATTCCAGAACAATTACACTCTTGTCTATTACCTATATGTTGTCAAACCTATAACATCTTCCACTAGTGAAGCAAGTGTCAACATGACTGAGGCTGACATCAAGTATCTTAGTCAAAAAATGAAAAGAATAAAAATTAGCCACTCCGATGGTGAAAACCACATTGTGGCAGTATCAGAACCTAAAACAATCAAAATAAAAGATGTATCCAAGGGTGAAAACCTCTCTGAGGCACCCAAGGATGAGATACTTGATGCACTTCTGAGTCATTTTCAGGAGAGATCATCTGTGATTATTGAACCAACTCAACCTATCAACTTGGGTACAGAGGCAGAACCTCAGATTATTCACTTGGTAGAATCACTATCAGAGGCAGAAAGAGAGGAATTCACTACATTCTTCAGAAGCAAAAAGATAAACTTTGCATGGAAATATTCAGATATGACAGGATTAGACCCTAATCTAATCATGCACCATTTGTCCATTGCACCAGGTGTCAAGCCCATTAATTAGAAGCTTTGAAAAATGCATCCACGGGTAGCTCTACTTGTCAAAGCTAAATTGGAGAAATTGCTTAAAGCAGTGTTTATCAGAGTAATTGATTATGCAGAGTGGATCTCTAATATTGTTTCAGTATCAAAACATGATAAATCTATACGAATCTGCACAAACTTCAGAGACTTGAATTTGGCATGTCCTAAGGATGATTTTCCATTGCCTAATATTGATATGATTGTAGATATGAAAGTAGGGTATGAAATGTACTCACTAATGGATGGTTTCTCTGGCTAAAACCATATAAAAATTGCGCCAGAGGACCAAGATAAAACTACTTTCACATGTGCTTGGGGCACCTTATGTTGGAATGTCATGCCCTTTGGACTCAAAAATGCTAGTGCTACATATCATAGAGCTGTCACCACCATATTTCATGACATGATGCATAAAATAATGGAATATTATGTGGATGACACTTTAGCTAAGAGCATGCACCGAAAGAAATATCTTACAGATCTAGGTCCTATACTAGATCGTATGGAACAATTCAGTCTGAGGCTCAATCCTAAGAAATGAGCATTTGGCATAACATCTGGAAAATTGCTTGGCTATATAATCTCTACCAAAGGCATTGAAGTGGATCCTATAAAAGTACAAGCTATCATGGAAATGCCACCACTAAAAAATATTAGACAAATGAGAGGACTTCAAGGCCGACTGCACTCTATCCGACATTTTATCTCTCAACTAGCGGACAAGTCACAAAAATTTACCAAGACTTTACACAAGGGTGTGGCTTATCAATGGAACAAAGAATGTGATGAAGGGTTCACACAAATCAAACAATATCTTGTGAACCAGCCAATCTTGATGCCTCCTATTCATGGGAAGCCACTTATACTTTACATATCTTCTATGGATACATCATTGGGTATCTTATTGTCTCAAGAAGATCACCACAACAAAGAGAGGGCTATCTATTACATTAGTCAAACTCTAGTCTCATATGACATGAAATATTCTTCTATAGAGAAGGCTTGCCTTGCAGTGGTGTTTACTTCACAAAAATTGCAGCACTATATGCTGGCTCATAGTACACGTCTTATTGCTAAAATTGATCCTCTGAAATACTTTCTTAGTAAAGCTACCCTCACAGTTAGAATAGCTAAATGGGTCATGCTTCTCAGTGAATTTGATATTGAATATGTTGAAAGGAAAGCCATTAAGGGATAGGAAATAGTAGATCAGTTGGCAGAAGCACCTCTAGTAGATCATCAACCATTGCACATTGAATTTCTAGATGAGTCCAGATTACTTCTCACACATCGATCATGGACTATGTTTTTTGATGGTTCATTTACCCAATAGGGGTCAGGTGATGGGATATTGTTCATTACACCTCAAAGATACTCTTTACCAAAAGTATACAAGATGTTGTTTCCTTGTACAAACAACATTGATGAGTACGAAGCCCTAATCAATGGTATGAAGATCGCCCTTGAGTGGCGAGTAGATGAACTCAATGTTCTTAGAGATTCACAATTAGTCATCAATCAAGTCAATGATATCTATCAGACAAGGGATGACAAGTTGGTGCCTTATAAATGGTTGGTTGATGACCTCAAAAAGTATTTTACTCATATCACATTTCAACAAGTTCCAAGGGCAGATAATAAAGAAGCATATGCTAGGGCTACTCTTGCCTCCATGTTACAGATGCCATAAAATGATATTCAACATGAATTCCTAGTGGAGACGTTACACTACCTAGCCTATGACTCCCCTAATTCTTGGATAATCTGTTCTGTCATTGGACATGACTCATGTCGCTACCTTCATATCTTTTCCTACCTTCGTGACCAGATTATTTCGGACACTTACACATGGAATGAGAAATGTCACTTAATCCACAATGCTTCATGGTTCATCATCATAGCTAAACAACTTGTACAGATGTGGTCTAGACGGTACCCTCCTTAGGTGTTTAGAACCCGATGAGTCCAAATGTGCATTAGTAGAGGTGCATGAAGGCATATGTGGTTCTCACTCTAATGGCCTGACATTGGCCCATAAACTTATTAGAGCTGGTTACTATTGGCCAGATATGGAAAAAGAAGGTACACAGTTTTCTAAGTCTTGCAAACAATCTCAACTACATGGTAATCTGATTCATGCTCCAACAAAGGAGCTTATTCCCTTCATTACTTTCTGGCCATTTCAATAATGCGCCTTTGACTTGGTGGGTCAGATTTACCCCTCATCCTCAAATGGACATAATTTCATAATTACAGCTATAGAATATTTTACCAAGTGGGTGAAGGTAGTCCCTCTCACTGTTGCCAATGACAAACCTATAGCTATGTTCATTCACAAATACATCATCTGCAGGCATGGTGTACCCTCATCAATAATCACTGATAATGGGGGACAATTCGAAAACAAGGATTTGACAAAGCTATGCTCTAAGTTTAAAATTACTCAACATTGGTCTTCCATCTATTATCCTCAGGGTAATGGATAGGCGGAAGCATCCAACAAGACAATCCTTAAAATCCTACATCGTACAGTGCACAAGTCCGGACAAGATTGGCATCTTCATATCAACCCAGCTCTCTGGGCATACATGAAAAGTATAAGAATGCCAATAGGAGCTACTCCCTATGCTTTGGTTTATGTAGCAGATGCTGTGTTACCAATTTAGGTCAAGATTCCTTCTCTGCGAGTCTCCCTGAAAGGCCTCGTTACTGATGAAGATAACAGAATATCTCAGCTACAAGAGCTATAATTACTTGATAAACATCGCCAAGTGGCGTTCGATCACCTTAGAGCATACCAGAAAAGGATGTCCAAGAGCTATAACAAGAAGGTCAGACCAAGATATTTTCAAGCGAGTGATCTCGTTCTAAGGGAGAACCCTAAGAATCAACAACATCAGATCCAGAAAGGAAAATTTGAACCAAACTGGCTTGGTCCATATATTGTTACTATAGTGTTTGGGTGTGGTACCTATCAACTTTCTACTATTGAAGGTGAACAACTCAAAGAGCCCATCAACGCTCTTCAACTGAAGTGGTTTTACAGCTGAGACATCTTCAGTATGCTCATGTATATACTAAAGCCCTAAAAAAATTCTAAAAATCTGAAAAAGTCCTGAAAAAATGATCATCTTAGTGAAAACCTAGCGATAGGCGCTTTGATGTATCTCCAAAAAAAATCATATATTCCAAAAAATACAAAAAAATTAAAAAATTGAAAAATACAAAAAAAAAAGAGAAATAGAGAAATAGTGTCATTGATGAAAACCTGGCAAACAAGCGTCATGGTAGAAAAAAAAAATTTCTGCCAAGAAGGTGAAAACCTAGTAAACAGGCGCCTCTTGTTCCACATTGCTATATCTATTGAAACACCACTTGGCTTTACGCATTTGCTTTCCTGCATTGCTGCTTTCCTACTTGAATTTGCTTTCAATTCCCATCACAACACCAACTTACATGGATTGAAGATGGTCATACTCTTAGAACAACCCTCCTGATCTAGGGGGCACTATCCTATTATCCTTTTCAAAATATTCTTCGTGACAGTCACCAGTGGTTCTCACTGTGTCTTCCTACTGTCACCTAGCTTTTACTGAGTTCTCTCTTCTTGAGAATCTCCCTACATTAGTCATTATTTGTTCTCACTGTGTATGCCTATTGACGTCTAGCTAGTTCTATGATCTCTTCACTTGAACATCTCTCCCACGTCAGTCACTAGTGGTTCTCACTGCGTCTGTCTACTGTCACTATGCTATTGAGATTTCTCACATTCATTATAGTTGGATTTATCCTTAAATACTCTATCTATCGATACTCAGTCTTAACGATTCTTTGATTTAGTTTGTACATATCTTTTGGTCACTTTTGTGACACTCTGGTTCCTTTGCAAACCCTCCTGACTTGACATTTATTCAGTGCCATACCCTTGGGGGAAACCAAATCTATTTTTTCCTTGCAACATGCATCAATTTATTCATCATTACTTGGGGGCATTGGCCCCCCATCTGATCACATATTTGGTTTAAACTTGAGTCAGTAATCTTGTCACTTCTATAGACAACTCTCTATTGACACAAACTGGTGTTTTTCAACACCACCATAAACAGTGTTTTTTAACACTATCTTTGGACACATCTGTGTTTTCCAACACACATTGGATATCTCAAACATAAACATCTATCGATAACAATCAAACATAATGCACTGACAAGAACAACGATGTTTTTCAACACCTCATACACATACACATTTGCAATCTTTGAAATTGGCTGAGCTATGCTTGAATCTTTCTTTGTATGTTGTCGGTTCTTATGGATTTCATTGATATTTTCTTTGTCTACTGCTTTTTGGTGTAGTCCTGATGATCTGGCAACGTCAAATAAATAGGGTGTATGTGATAAGAGCTCCCGCATTAAGGTGGAAAAGCCTCACATCCCTCAATCTTGTTTATTTGTATGTCATGGTGAGGTCGGTACTATCTCCTTGTCTGTTGTTGCTCTGTTTGTTATTGTTTTGACTGTTATTGCTCTATTTGTTTATGCATGATCACACTCATGGTTATCTTGGCTTTGAATGCCTTGATATTGGTGTACTCTTGCAACATTAACTGGAAACAATGTTAAGGTCACCTTGGCTTTTGTGCCCTGGTGCTTACATTCATTTCCTACATTTTATCCAATGACAAGTCATATTAATATCCTTATGGTTGCATTGTGGTGCCAGTAAGGGTTGTATCAACTTTCATGTTCCAAAAAAATTCTCAATGATGATAATTATATGATCAGTCTCACAACCATGTCCTAGAATTGTACTCTCATATTGCATCTAGCATAGGATTGCATTTTCATTCTAGACTTGCATTGTGGCAGTAATTTGGTTTTCTCTTCATTGTATTCTCCTAGGTTCATACATTGGGGAGTTCTTCTTCACTATCCTAGTTTCATCATGATTGTATGAGTGTTCGGTCCTCGCTCTTGATTCTTCACATGTTCTTTTGGTTAGCATTTTCCATCCTGCATGAGATGTTAGTACCATATACATGGCATATTCATAACTCATTATCATCCATAAATTACATTTGCATTTTCATTTACACTTTGCATTCACATAAATCATCTACGTACATACATCTTTACATTCATACATGTGAATTTCATACATTTACATATATTTCAAACATGTTCATACATTTGCATACATTCTATAATCATCTAACCATCTAAGCATATAGGAAACATCTCATAAAAGACAATCTGACACATGTAATGATACCAAAAGATGAGCTTATATATATATATATATATATATATATATATATATATATATATATATATATCCAATGTGTCAATACAAATACAAAATGGTGCTACTCAAGCACGATCTATCTCAAAATGATGATATAATACATGGATGCAAACGCATTAGATATATCCTATGATCTCATCTATCTATCTATCAAAAACTAACTCTAGCCCTCTCCCTCATCACCTGGAGGAGGTGGAGGTGGGGCCCTATCTGGTGGAGGTGGCACCTGTGCACCCTTTGACCCTCTGGCATAAGTCAAGAATCTGGCCACATGTGATGCCTCATCAGGCACCACCCCTATATACGACGCATAGTAATACGCCTCTCGAGCCATTTGGTGGTGAATCTCCTCTTGAGATGCCTGTAACTACTCTCTGAGATCCTATATCTCCCGATCTCTATCCATAATTTGTGCATCTTGCATGGCCAACTATATTGTCAGGTCTCCAACCTGTCTCGAGAGCTATCTAACTCTCTCCTGAGACTGCTGCTGTGGATTCTGTGCTATATCTTGCATAGGTTGATCCTCCTACATAGGATCCTCCTACTGTCCTTCCTCCTGTGGGGGTACCTGCTACTCCTCAACTTCCTGCTCTGCAGTCTGTCATCAGGACTTCCTCGTACTACCACTACCACTGGCCCCAACATCCATCCCCATCTTTCAGGCAGGGATATCTACCTGTACTATCCTGGGTTGAGGACCTTGTTGTACCCTTGGTTGTACACTCTACTGTGGTGGGGGCATCTGCATCTGTTGTTGTATGACCTGTGGCTCTATGACCTATGGCTGCACTATATGCCCTCGGCCTACTATCCTGACGAGATCCATAAACCTAGGGAACAAATGTGTAACAAAGTGCTCCCTATACTTGGCGGTCACGCCGCTATCTTCCATGTCCCTCAAATAATCCCATTGTACTAGGACCAATCCTCGAATGTCAATCATCATATATCCCTGGTCTAGCTTTGTCAACTAGCCCCTCCTAATCTCATCAGTAAATCTGGCATACATTGTGTACTCCTGTGATATGTCCTAAGGCTGACCGAACTGCCACCATACCCGCTTCTACGGGAATCTCTCAATGACTATAATCGTGTGACCTATCATCGCCCGTGAGTAGAACATGTGACTAAGCTGCTCTATAGAATCATCCTAGGCCTCTGTGAGTCTCCATGGCCTCCAGACTATTGCAGCCAAGTCGTCAAGCTGGGCTCGCCACTAATCTACCTTACCCAGCACTGGTTGGGTAATCATGCCCCTATATCTGCAAATGTAAGGCTCTAGAGGCTACCTCATGTCCTCGCATATCGGCATAGTAACAGGAAGATGCTCCCAAGCCCATACATGTAATACAAAACTCCTATGGCCATGCTCTTCACCTCTCGATAGGCAATCTCATGATACATGTGTGCTAGCATGCACTAACCCCATCCGTAATGTCGGGGCCGTGCTAACATCTGCTAAAGAATCCTGCCCCAGCCACACTCTAGACTATGCTATCCATGATCAAGCATCAGGTAACAACCTAGGAAACAGGTTGGAACCATTGGTAACCTGTGGGTAGGTCCATACTCACTGATCAGATCCTCCTATGGGATCATCCTCCCCATAACAAGGTCATCCTGCAAGATCTCCCTCAATGCTACTGTCCCCAATCTAGGCTGTGTCTCATACTCTACTCTGGCACCATGGAAAGGTATCCTTAGGGTCCGATAGATGTCCTCGGGAGTCATAGTCATCTCCCCCTATGGTAGATAGAAGGTGTTCATTTTTTAATGGAAAAGCTCAACCAATGCTCCTAACAATCCATGATTTACCCGAATCTCAGGTACATCACATAGCGAACTCAACCCCAGCGTACCTAGATGCGCTGTCTCTGCATCATCTAACTACAATACCAATCTGCTAATGGCCAGGTGGTGTGATCTGAAAGCAATGTCTAGAAAGTCAACCTGCAAGACATGCAAACAACAGTGCACGATCAATAATCTAAAATAATCAAAGCATAATGAAATATTAAAGCATTAAAGATATCCTACAACTAGTAACAACGCTGATGCAAAAGCTATTGGATGCAATGTAAACTGATTTCATGCTCATTTTGACCACTTTTTCCCATGCAAAGAAGCAGATTTTTGTGCCAAGAAGTTTTTCAGGCCGCACGACATTGTCATTTCGTGTGAACTTTAATGACCAGTCGCACAAGAAAACACCCTCTAGACGGGTTTCTCGTGCGAACATGGGTACTCTCCCGCACGAGATTCCTCATCAAATGGCATGAAATGCAGTTTCATCCTGCGAGATTTCCCTACGGGCCGTGCAAAGAAACTACTTCTTCGCGCAAAAGCCCGCAGCCACTTTCCTAAAAATGCAGAAAATGAGAAAAATTGATAGAAATTGAAGAAATTTGAAATACCAAGAGGTTTATCGAATACTTACTGGAGGTCTATATGCTGTGGGCCAGCTGTGTCACCTTGATCATTCAAATCGGTGCGTACTATAGGGGACCACCATTTTCACTCAGAGCTCTATTTGTCAAAGTCAAAAGGTTGAATTGATTTGAAAATGACCTTTTCATCCTTATATAGGTTTTGACCTAATTTTTCAAAGTGCTCTATTTTGCGTGAAAACTTCACCATTACCTAATTTGACCATTCTGAATCCATTTTCGTGATCGAAATTGAAATCTGACACTTCTATATAGCTCAAAATCGCATTTTAAAATTTTCAGGACCGACGCGATCAAACGCTTATGCAGTTGACTTTCTAATGTCGCTTTCTTGTCAAAATCTTATCTTATCATCATTTTCTCAAATCTTTGACTTTTTTCCTCAAAATTCAACTCTAGTCAACCCTAGTCAAACTTGGTCAACTAGACCTCGAAACCACTCAAAATTGATTATGAATCTTCTAGATTCTTCTGTAATCTATTCTGAGTTTCTTCTTGATCTATCTATCTGTGATTTTTCGCTCTCCATCATCTTTTTTAATGTGTCATCTTTCTATTTCGCTCCAGAGGGGGCAGGATGATTACATCATTGAATCTATTCTAATCAATCTGATCTGATATTCAAAAGTTCTCATTACTAGGGGCATCTTATCACTTGGGGCATGTTCTGTTTTTCATACTTCATAGTCAAAACTGGATACTCCACAATCAATAAGGGCATCTTTGTTCCTTACATCTTGTCATCTATTAGCTATTGGGGCAATCTAACCCAGATTCCTAAGGATCAAGCTCCATTCTGGAGATGATTCTTGAAATCTCAATCTATTAAGTATCTGAACAATCTAACTCAGATTCTTGAGGATCAAGCTCCGTTCTGGAGATGGTTCTCGAAAACTCATCTGTTGAGAATTGGGGCAATCTAACCCTGACTCCTAAAAATCAAGCTCCATTCTGGAGATGATTTTGAACCTCTATTTACTATCTTTTGAGACAGATATTGGGGCATTCTAACCCTGACTCCTGAAGGTTAAGCCTCGTTCTGGGGATAGCCTTGTGAAAGATGTCAATCTAACCAGTGTCTTGGAAATCTAACCTAGATATTGGGGGACTAAGCTTCGTTCTGGAGATAGTCCTAAAATCTCTATTGATTATCTTGTTGGACATGTATCGAGGCAATCTAACCCTGACTCCTGAAGGTTGAGCCTCATTCTGGGGACAACCTTGTGAAAGACATCAAATCTATTTAGGTATTAGGGCATTCTAACCCAGATTCTTGAGGATCAAGCTTCGTTCTGGAGATGATTCTCAAAATCTTCATCTATTACATATCGGGGCAATCTAACCTAGATTCTTGAGGATCAGGCTTCATTCTGGGGATGACCCTCAAAAAATCTATTTGATCAGCATATTGGAAACCTAACCTAGACTTCGGAGAGTCAAGCTCTATCCTGGAGATGGCTCTGAAATCTTCAACAATCAATCTTTGCATCATCAATGCTCAAATCTATTCTTTTGTGCTTCAAGTATCAAACTATTCTTTGAATCAATGTGTTGTTCGCACATCAATTCAAAGAGGGGAAAAACATAACACCCCAAAATTGGCATCTTGCAACCCTAACAAATTTTGTTTCATTTGTCACTCTTCTAGATCATCTAAGTCCTATTGTACTAGGAAATTCTGAGTCTTGACTGACTCTACTCAACCTAAGTGTCAAATGTAGAAAATCCTAAATCTGCATTAATCATACATCATATTTAATTCCTAAATACCTATTTAGCTGAACAAACCTTATGATCAAATTAATTAAATTAATAAATTCCTAGTACTTTAATTAAATTAAATTCACCCTCTTTAGCTAAAGTCACATTAAAAAGGAATTAAATGATATTTAATTATTAAATAAATATCCTCATTTTCAATAATTGAATTTAATTATTCTGATAATTGAGAAAAAGCAATTATGAGGTCATATTTATTTAATTAATTGGATAATCTCTCAAAAATCTTTCTTCTGTTCAGAACTGGAAGCTTCTTTTTAATTATGCTTTAAAGAAAGAGAAAACAGATAAATCAAATAAAACAATTAAATCAAAGAAATAAAAAAATTAAAAGCAAAGAGAAAATAATTTATTGTATTCATTTAAATAAATCTTTCTGTTCTAAACTGACTTTTCTATCTGTTTTATTTCAAAGAGGAAAGTTTCTATTCTGATCATCTCTGAGTCTATAAAAGGACTCTCATTCTTTATTCAAAACCCCCACTCATTTGCATGCATTGTTAGTGTATTGAATTATTGTCACATTTCTTGATAATCTCATATAGAATAATTTCATTATTATAATAGATTACTTTCAATTTCTAGAATAATTGCATTGAAATCATGTCTTAGATTAATCTCACATCTTTCAATTCTTAGAATAATCTTTCATTGTATTGCGTTCATGGAGAAAAATCCTTCATTCCTAGATTGGTCTATGGTTGTGAGACTCTCATTCTGAGAGCTATTTCAAAAACCCAGTTTGGAAAGAAGGCAACAGGTCGAATCATGTAGGTAGATAGGATGAATAATCTCATATTCATTCTTGTGTGTATCTAATGAAGAAGGACTATGTTGAAGTGTATGGTGAGTTAACAAGGCCAAATTTACCACATACAATAGCTATGTGCTTTGTCTTCAAGTGCATAACAGGGTTTTTAGAAATATTAATGGCACTCGTATTATCACAATATATGACAACTGGTTCAGTGATTTCTTCCTTCATGCCTTTCAGTTGTATCTTCAACCACACAATGTTAGAACAATTGAATGTTTCTGCCACATACTCGGCTTTAGCTGTAGATTGTGAGGTGGAATTTTGTTTCTTACTTGTCCATGAGATCAATTTTTTACCTAAAAGAAATGCTCCACCAATAGTGCTTTTCCTGTCATCAACGTTTCCAGCCCAATCAAAGTCAGTGTAAACTCTGAGTTCAAACTTGTCATTCTTCTTGTAGTATAGACCATAGTCATCAGTTCCTTTCAAATATCTTAGAATCCTTTTTACTTCCATCATGTGAGTTTCCTTGGGGTTAGTATAAAACCTTGCAACAATTCCAACAACTACGACAATGTCAGGTCTACTGTGTACAACATACTATAGTTTTCCAATCATTGATCTATAGAGTGTTTGGATCTTTTCTTTTGTGTCATCATCTTTTGTCAACTTTTGTCCAGTAGCCATGGGTGTACTCATTGATTTAGAGTCTTCCATTCCAAAAGTTTTCAGTATCTCCTTGATATATTTAGATTGAGTGATATAGATACCATTCTTCATTTGATAAATTTGTAAGCCAACAAAGAATTTTATTTCACCAAACATAGACATCTCAAACTCAGTTTGCATCTCTGTTGCAAATTTTTGGCATAACACATCTTGTACACTAAATATGATGTCATCTACAAAAATTTTAGCTAATAATTTACCTTTACTTTGCTCTTTCTTCAAGTATACGTTGTTGTTGTGATTGGTTCTTGCAAATCCAATCTTGATCATATAATTGTGCAATCTCTCATACCATGCTCTTAGCACTTTCTTTAGTCCATATAATTCTTTGTGCAATCTGCAAACCATATTCCTTTTGTTTGGGTCAACAAAACCATCGGCTTGCTCAATATACACTTCTTCTTCCAAGATACCATTGAGAAATGCAAATTTCATATCCATCTGATAAACTTTGAATCCTTTGTAGGCTGCAAATGCAAGTAAGATTCTGACTCCTTCTAATCTTGTGACTAGGGAGAATGTTTCACCATAGTCAATTCCTTCCTCTTGTGCATAACCCTTGCATACCAGTCTAGCTTTGTTTCTTGTCACATCTCCATGCTCATTCAGTTTATTTCTGAATACCCACTTTGTACCAATTACATTTTTATCCTTCGGCCTAGGTACAAGTGTCC
>MU228417.1:172095-182295 GCA_018584345.1 Thuja plicata | reverse complement strand
CACATGTTTCTTTCCTTTCTTAGATTTATTGAGAACCAATTGAGATCTAAAAGCAGAATCAATACCTTGTGGATTGTAGTTATCATAATTTGACATTTCAAATGCAGTGAGTCTACCTATCAGATTTTCCAGATTTTGATTATTGTTAGCAGTACATCTTAGTTCTTGAATTGCAGAAACTATAATAGCATATACAAGAAGTAAATTCTTATTACCTTGCTCATAATAGTGTTCTCATCTATTGTTCCATTAGCTCCTCTAATGGCATTTACAACTTCTTTTACTCTACCATAATACTGATTAACATTTTCACTTTCTTGCATTTTCATGTCATCAAACTTACCTCTTAGAATTTCTAATTTAGCTCTCAGCACATTTGTGTCTCCACCATAGACAGTTACAAGTTTATCCCACATCTGCTTTGCATTTTTCCAGCTCTTTATATAATCAAACTCTGAATATCTCAATGAGGAGGAAATCTCCAACATTGCTTGATTGTGCTCTTGCTTTTCTTTTAGTTGTGTAGCTATGAGAGGAGTAGTAGGTGATACATAGTCATTTTCAATAAGTCACTTAGCATCATCTCCAATACCGGCCAGATGCAGTTGCATCAAACTCTACCATGCAAGGAAGTTATCTTTGTTCATATTGGGAACCTCCTTCTTATACATCTTGATCTTTTCGCTCCAAGTACCTTCAAACTATTTTCAGGAGACCAATGCTCTGATACCAATTGTTATAATTATTTTACAATAGATGAGAGGGGAGAGGTGAATCATTTATCCTCAGGTCTAGATGTAGCAAATAAAACTTTTCTATATTTTAGATCTACTTCATAGCAGTAGCATATTTTAACAACTTTAATCATGTAGTTTACTGTCTAATCAAATTAGCTTGTAGAAACATAATAGAAAAACAACCATAAGCATTCACACAAGTTGACACAAGTATTTAATGTGGAAACCCAATATGGGAAAAACCACCAGTAACATGCTACCAAGTTTTCACTCTTCTAAAGTGAGCTTTATGAGGAGCCAACCCTGTTAAAGGTTACAATAACACACTGTTAGGTGTGACCTGGTTAAAGGCTTTAATCACCCTGTTAGGAGTGGCCTTGTAAGAGGACTTAGAACATTCCACCTGAATGTCACCTTGTTAGAGGATTTAAACAAATGACTGTTAGGTCAACCTTGTTAAAGGATTTAACTAATACAATTGTTATAAAGTAATCAACAGTTGTGATCTGATACATACAACTTATTTTGCAAATTCAGATCCAATTACAGCTCTGATGTTAACTTACTAGATGGCCTGCATTGTCATTTCAATCTTTTGATTTACTTGGAAATCCGTCAAGCAATCACACATGCAACTCTCTGCTTCTTTATTTAGCCTTCTCTGCTAGGTCATGCCAATCAGTAAATCAACTATGCAAACCTCTTGCATATATACATCCACTTCCACACACTTGCATACTCAGCAGAACACAATGAATAACCCCTAAGGTTATCATATACCTCACTATCTAGGTTAGATAAATCTTTGCCGCTTAATCAAGATCGTAGATCTTAGGTTAGGTCAGATCCAACGAATCATTCCATCATTTACATTATACTTACTTCTCCAAAGTAGTCTCTAATTAAATATTGAAACCATGCATTAATTATGTTTACCCATACATTAAATGACATGGATCAATCTTTAATTAAAATTACATATGCCAATAAAATTAGCTAAGTCAGACAGAGATCTCAAATCTCATCATTAAACCAATTACTGTAAGTTGGCCAACATCACTATTTCCACTCGGCAATTTCACTGGTGATCGGCACTGAACAAACTTTCTCATCACAAACAAATTTTCTTGGAATAAACAACTTTTCTCAGCACAAGCAACTTCACTTGGCACAAGCCAAACTTGCTCAACACAAAACAACCAGAAAAACTATCTTTGAAAGATAAACAACTAATTACTTTGCCAGAGTGCCAATTGATCAAGTACCCTTTTATTTGCCTTAGCTCAACCATTCACTTGGTCTTCTTGTTAAATCTTCTTCATCAATAGTGGATATGGTACCCAAATAGATAACAATAGTCTCATTAGTTAAGGTTTGACATCAATGAAAAAATAACAATTGCTTGCAATGTCACTTTCCAACATGAAGAATTACATGCTAAAAATTTCAAAAGAAAAGAGAAATCAAGGACTATGTGGATTCCCAAGTCATTATTACAAGACTTGGATACAAAATAAAAATCAAATTTGGCACACAAGCTTCCAAAGGCTTCCACTCCATCTTCTTCCAATTATCTTCCATCACCTCCTTCATCTAAGCCTCTAGCTATTCAATTAATTTCTCCTTCATCCTTCTAGTACCCTTCAAGGGGCGTGTTGATATTGATATTTTCATTCATTTTACCTACTCCTACACAAATATTTCAATACCATATCACTATTCTACACCTATACATGCTTCTTATCCACCCTTTCACTATTCTTCCATCCCCTATATCCAATCCATCACTTAAACCCTTGGCTACCATATCCCTTATCCTTCATTTCATTCCCTACCATCACCCTATCAACACCTTTGAGAATAGTTTTAGTTTCCTTGGCCCATCATAGAATATCCTTTAAAGGAGAGCTATTCAAAGACAAAGAGACTTAAAGATCCTTCATAAAATGAAAAAAAAAAAGTGCCTTGGTCAAAACTTGGTAAAAAAGCACCTTGGTAGGAAAATTAAAGAGAAATAAATCCTTCCTATGGTTAAAACCACTTCTTGTGATACATTGAGAAAGTATCATGATGAAAACCTGTCAAATAGGCGTCATGTGTAATTTCTTCCTCTTGCGCTCTCTCTTAGAGGAAATTTTCATCCACACCACCCTATCCATTATATCCTCCATCATGCAGCTATCCTATTTCCATTTATATCTTGACAAGGTTGAACATATCCATGAGCATCATGTATCCTGACATTCACTATTCTTTCCATCATCCTATTCAATTTCTCTCATCCATGGTACCCTATTGTGATCTTGCTTATCCAAATTCAATACTCATTATCCATAAGCATCCTTTTCTTAATCCCAAACCATTCACTCATAGCCTCCATCATCCTTTATCATGATCATGTTATCCTATCACTATCCTATTGACCCCTTGGTCTTGATAGAGAATGAAAAATGAAAAATAGGTTCCTAGAAGTCTCTTGACATCTCCAATCTTTAGGACGGCATGATTTTATGATATCTAGTCATTATCCTATATGTTATCTGACACTGTGTCATTAGTTTCCATCAATTATCCAAAACATGCTTTACATGCTATATTCCCTTTTACTAGCATAGGTAGTCTTGAGGAGATTGTCCTTGAAGGTTGCATTCACCCTCTTCATCAATAATTGTCTATTATAATCCATCTATAATGTCCTACACCTTTCTAGACATTGGGGTAAAACCAATGTGATCTTTCTTGAGAATGAGTAATCTCTAAAAAGAAAGAAAAAGTGAAAAATGTCCTGAGAGAAAAGATAAACATTAGGAAAAGTCCAAAAAAATGATTATCTTGGTGAAAAACTAGGAATAGGTGCCTTGGTAATATAAAAAAATCTACAAAAAAATTGTTAAAATCTCTAAAAATAAAAAGAAAAATAACAAAAAAATCAAAAAGAGAAAAATACAAAAAAAATTGAAAAAAATGAAAAAATTGCCTCAGTGAAAACCTAGTAAACATGTACATCTTGTACTCAAGAACTTCATCTATAAACACACATCCTGACATCATTAATTCTTTCCTGTCATTTTATTCAGTTTGTACTTAGATTTTAATCACTTTTGTGACACATTCAGTCTTCTAAAAATCCTCATGGCTTGAAACCGATCCCAAGTCATAGTCTGGGGGCAATCAAGTCGATTTTGTCCGAATAGTCTAAGTCAAGTCAGTTGTTTGGTATAATGCCATCATGGATTTGAGTTTATTTTCCTCTTGGTCCTAAGGTATCACTTTTTAATAGGTGGAAATCACTCCAATTTGAACAACCTGATGAACCAAACCAGAGTTAGCATCTTAGTCCTTCTTGATGGACAGTTTGCCACTGACACAATGGTTTCTCTCAACACTCTAATCAACAATATTTCTTAACACTACTTATTTAGACACATTTGTGTTTCTAAAAATACATTAGGTAACACATCAGAAACCTTGACATTGGCTTAATAACGCTCAAGCACATAATTTTTTTTATTAGAACTATACACTTACAAGCATAATGGTGTTTCTGAACACCCTAGACAGGAAAACATATAACGCTCAAAAACTTGATGAAGGTATGTTAAACATTTTATTGGATGCTTCCTATTATCAAGGATTTTTTCTCATATTTTCTTTGATTTCTTCTTCTTGGTGTAGTTTTGATAATACTGCAACATCATAATAAATTTGGTGTCTGTGATAAGAGCTTTTTCATTAAGGTGGAAAAGCCTCACTTACCCCGATTCCATTTACTTGCACACCAAGGTGAGATTGGAACTATCTCCTTGATTGTTATTAATCTGTTTATTTACGCAAGATTGCACTCATGGTTATCTCAGCTCTGTATGCCTTGATACAAGTGTACTCTTAAAATATCAACTCAAAATAATGTTTAGGTCATCTTGGTTTTAATACCTCAATGCTTGCATTGGTTTCCAACAGTTTTATCTTATGAAAGTCATACTCATATCCTTATGGTCATAGTGGCACCAATAAGGGTTGTATCGACTTCGATGTCCCAAACGCTCAATGATGAAAATTTTCAAACCAAAATCTAGTGACTAATTCCTAGGTTGAATTCATGTTAGTTCTTGCATTAGATTTTGATAGCATGACAATATTGTACCGATTTTCTCTTCAATAAATGGTAAGTCTTGAATTCATAATCATCATCATCTTCTCTCTCATCAAGTGGTCAACTGTGCCTCATTGGAGACATGATTGATTACCTGTGTATTGACAAAACAGTTTCCTATAGGAGCTGTTAGAACCAATTGCATTTCATATCCATTGGACATCATATAGAAACATTGCATATCCATTGCATAACCAGATGCATCCATATATATGCACATTATAAAAGAAATTAAAAACATCACAAATACTTTACATCATCATAAGTAGCATCATATTCATCCATATTCAAAAAGGAAATCAAAAATATTTACACATGCACCTACATAGTCATCCATGAGCATCAAAAGAATACAATATTATATAAGAAATGCATCCATATAGAGCATCATAAGGAAATACCCCATTTCATAAACATCAATACACACAAGTATGATGAAATCATAATCATATATCTTATATATCATAAACTACCAACTATCAGGGATACAATGATATCAAAATATACAACTGTCATCGGAGAAAGTCATTGTATGAAAGGAAAAAATGGATACAAAATCTAGAAATATAAAAAATATCAAAACATCAGGTGCTAGCTCTCGGTCATATCCTTTGCATCAATAGGAGATGTGGTGGAGGAATGATCTTATCAGCCTATGACATACGGGTGCCATTTGATCAAGCAATATACTATGAAAAGGGGATAACCTTCCTGTATAATAGAACATCAGCACTCTAGGATGCAACATAATATGATGCCATGTTTGAGTGATTTGTGGCCACCAGCATAATCTGGCCACACTCAGTGGTCAAGGCGGCAATCCTTTGGTCACGATTGGAAATAAGATCGGCTATCCGTTGAGCTCACTCTAATATTCTAGCCTGATCCACAACTACCTAAATCTGTAAACCACTAACTCGCTCTCTTAGCATGAAGATAACATCTTGGGGTATCTTAAATCTCTAGGCCTCTCCCTCACCCTCTCCTCCTACTGTGTGTTCACCCTACTCATCTTGCCGCTATTGGATAGGGGTGGTTCCATAATAGTGTGTCCCACTTTTTTGAACATCCTGATTTTTGCTGAAATTACACATTTTTTAGAAAATATGATGATTTAAGCCTTGAGAGCTCCAATTTGAAGGAGTAAATTGAAAATGGTTACATAAAATACTCTTGGACCAAATTCATTTTGGTATGATCTTTCTACTCCTCACTCACACCTATAATCAAGTCTCCTTTGCACCCATCAAAATGCCGAAAAAAATCACTTTGACATTAACTTTTTGTGGGATCAAATAAATTGATTTGACAAACCCAAATACAAGATGATAGTACTCAGATAAATATTTCCAATGATTATGATTTTTGTATATGTTGGGTTTATTATGACTTTTCTTTTTAAGTTTTACTAAACATAGCTTGTTTGACCATTTAGCGACTTTTATGTTGGATGCTTCTAGAAAAATAGTAAATTAGGAAAAAAAATTGAGAAAAAAATTGGGGAAATAGGTATTTATGTTACCTTTCTATAAAATAAATAAAAAATGAATTTTGATATATAGAGATAGAGCTAGAGCCATCCAAGTGAACCTATGTGCAAATTATAGTTAATGTCACTTCGTAACTAAATAAACTATAAAATATTCAACCAAATTGAACAAAACCAATTGTATTCTGTAGATATTGGTGTTAAAAACCTAAATTCAAAACAAATATCAATTTTATTAAAATTATTATTTTGATCAAAGTGAGTTTCACTCCTAGCAAATGTTGATTTTTTAGAAAATAATTTTTGAAGGAGAAGGAAAAATGGATACAAATAAATTCCAATTTAAAAAAAAAAAACATATTTATAAACTAGAAAAAAATGCGAAAAGTCACTAGTTTACATAATCTTCAAATTCTTAATGGTTTTACAATAATAGGTGTTCAAAAGTGAAGTTTTTTCTAGAATGTTTGTTTCAGTGTCAAAGTTGGCCAAAAGGTGGGACACAATATTGTGGGATCACCCATAGGTATTGTGTGGCCTCATAAAAAATTAAGGCATCCTATCCACCAACAGTGGCATCAACCCGCACAGAACCTAGAGTACCTCCCTCACCTCTCCTCCTATTTCTATTAACTGGTGCTAGTCTACTCAAAATCGCACTGTGATCTCCTGCTGGTTGAATAGGTACTTCCATTAGAATGTTATCTCGGTAAGGATCCACCTCATCGATCCTAGGGACAGGACTAGCTGGATCTATAAAATATGAAAAATGGTGGCAAGAAATGTAATCACTATACTTAGGTGTCACCTCAACACTACCCATAACGTCAAGATAATTGCATGTGGCTCGACATAAACCATGCAAATATTGTAGAACTGTAGCATATACCAATTGAGGGCCCCATCCTAATTGAACCTCATCAGAGAATCTAGCATATGCAGTAAACTCATATGATATCGCATGTGGTCTTCCATACTGTCTATGTACTTGTGATACTACAAATCTCTCCACTATGGTTGAGGTGTGACCAATCAAGAGGTCTATGATAAACATGTCTCATTTCTTTTCTTTCCAATCCCCCATACCTTTGTACCCCTATACAGTCTCCATTTAAATCCTATGAGGTTGGCTAGCTATCTCCTCCAGTAGTCTTTCATCCCTAAGTGGGGTTGTGTGATGTATCATGCATATAATCAACCACAGGTTGACAAATTAGAAGATGCTCCCATTCACATATTTGAAGGACTAATACTCCTATTGTGAGGATCTTTTCCTTGCGATAGACAATATCATGTAAATCATGGTACATATGAGCTAGTAAGCATGATCCTCATCCTAGCTTTGTTGGCCTATCCAGCAAATCCTCTAGAATCCTACCCCATCCACACTAGAAACCATATTGTCCCTTGTTTGGCATGATGAAGCACCCTATGAAACTAGCCAAGATTAAAGAAAGAGGGAACTGATCTTCATATCATCTCATCATGGTGACCCATGACACCCATCGCTTGTCAATATCATTGCCCTAAAATAATTGACTAACAAATAGCATAGTAGGGCGTTATGCAGTCTCATACTGAATAGGAGGACCACCAAATGGAATATGAAGGATGTAATACACATCCTCATGAGTCACTATTATCTCACCAATGGGAAAATGGAAGGTATTATTCTTAGTGTGGATCCTCTCTATAAGTTCTCTCAATAACCTATGATTCACGCAAATCTTTAGGATGGATAAGAACTAGCCAAACCCACACTCTACAATAACGACTCTCTCATCATCAGTCAATATATGTACTAATCTCATGGTGGGAAGATATGTGATCTAGAACTGTATATCTGGCAATCTATCCTATAGAAAATAAATAAAAGAGCATCAGTACACTGATCAAAATGACTACATCCAATATACATATGTTAGAAAATATGTTAACAATGAAAAATCAACAATGGTAAAAACTAAATTTGGATATTTTAGCCTTCAAAACTGATGGTTGTTTTCCATACAAGAATGTGAACTAGTGTATAGGCTTGTACAAGTATTTTGACAGGCCAGTACAAGTAAAGGAGCTCATAAGATAATCTAATGTAAATGCCACAAAGAAAAGGGCATATATGAAGGTGCTTATACAACTAAAGGGTAGACCTAATACGAGAATAATAATGGGTTTATACGAGTAAACATTTTGAGGCAGTTTCTTGTATGAGCCTTATCAATGAATTATATGAAAAAACCAAGAAGAACCTACCAAAAATGTTTAAAAACATTGGAAAATTCAATCAAAAAGAACAAAAATGAATTCATAAAGGTGGTTTATCGGGTACTTCCTACTGCTCTGTAGTTTCTTAGCTAATTGGACATTCGTTGGTGCTTCAATTGATGATCTTAGACAGGAACCACCATTTTGACTCAGGGAGGTTTTTTAAATATCTCACAATTGAAGGTTGAAAATAAAATAAAAATGACCCTTTTAGCTCTTATATAGGGTTTTGACCTAATTTTCAACTTGCTCTGATTGATGTGAAAATGACATCCCTAGCTACTTTGACCATGTTGATTTCATTATCAAGATAACAATCAAAATTTGATATCATTTTAACTATCAAAATCATAATTTGACTTTTTGAGTCAATTGTAGTTGACTGCTTGCACAATCAATCTTTTGAACTTTAATCTAATAATAATCTATCCTCAAAATAATCAATGTGCCAAATTTTTGTTAAACTTGGTCAACATGACCTAAAAAAAGTGCAGAATGGGTCCTAAATGCTTACAACCTCATCGACATTAGATTAGTCGCTGCCTACATCTTTTTATCAATCAAATTGCTTTCGATCACTGGGACACCTATCCATATTTTGATTTCTCTCCCAAGGTGGTAGGATCATGAAATCAAGAATTTAGTGATTGCATCATCAAACATCAAGAAATATGGGAATCTTTAATCAAGTAATCAAACCATCAAATCAAACAAGACCTTATCGCAAGGGCAATCTCAACTTCATCGCATCACATTATCTTTAATCAAGGGAAAGTAAATCAATTATCTTATACAGTGATGTATATACTCGAAAACCAGATAGAGCAGTCTTATATGAGTTATCAATTCCTCAAACTAGACACATTGATCAATTAGCTTCATCACATCAAATTAAGTCAATTTTTGTAATTGATCTCTTAGTGATAATAAGTTTTATCACATCAAATGAAATTGGTTATTTATTTAAACCAATCCAAAGGTTTAAGAGTTTTTGAGAGCTATTCAATTTCATAGCTTCAAATCAAATTGAGCTCCTTCCATTATATCTTCATCGATTGTTGTTCAATTAAGTTCAAAATCAATATCTTTGAATCAATCAACTTAAGAGTAGTTTCATCGCTTTCAATCAACTTATTCTTGGCATACATGCTAAATTGTCTTTGAATCTGTTGTTCCCTTTTCTTGCTGATATGAAAATACCCTCTGAGGGTTCACTCTATTTATCCCTGACACTGACTCAGCATAGAGTAGAATAACAGAAACAAGGTTTTGAAACCTTCTGCACTTTGAGTTCCACAAACTCGGGCGGGAATACCCCTAAACAGCTTTGAATAATGAAATCACTAAATTATTCAACCTTGCTTTTGGTGGAATTACAGGAAATGTTCACTGAAACTTTTACTGAAACAGACCGAAACTGAAAGTAAATATTTTGATTTAAAAGATGATAGTCATCTCACTGAACAAAAATAGACCAGTGCTCAATCCTAGGGCATGGAGTCATATATAGCTAGTTTTAAAACATCATGATTAAGGACAACAACTGAAAGCAATTA
>MU228417.1:138530-161662 GCA_018584345.1 Thuja plicata | reverse complement strand
ACAATGAAGACAGAGAATCCATTAAATGCTTCAGAAAATGTGAACTGGAATTTATTCAAAATTGTCATCAATCAATACATTTCACAGAGAAAATTCTCAAAAGACTAGATATATTGGTTCTCCAGACAAAAATTTTCAATTGACTTGGTAGTATTTTTAGACCTAAAAATGACCATCCTTTTCCCAGTAGTCTTGGAATCCTTTTATAGCATAAGGATGCAACAAGCTACCGACATACTGGGAAAGATTACAAAAATCTTGCAACAACTTTGCAACAAGTTAGAAACAAAGTTTTGCAACTGAACACGGGTGGCAACTATTTACAAAGCCTGAACCAAATTTGTCTTTTGTGGCTCAACTATAATTGACTCATCCTTTAAGCTTTTCCTCCCATCTGTTAACTTCTTTGATGGTGGGCCAGTCAAAATCTTTCTCTTCTTTCATCTTGGCAACAGCTTCCACCCATCTGGCATCGGTAATGTACAACAAGTGGGAACCTGTGCGTATTTTTCTAAAATTTACAATTCTCTGATCAACCTTTGGCAACACTGCAAATCAAGCAAAATACCTCACCTCTGCAAACTGGACAACCTGGGCTCTAGACATGGTGAACATGATGAACGCACATTGAATGCACCATCAACCCCTTTGACAAATTCTTCTCTATCATCTCACGCGTTCTGTCTGCACTGTTGCTACATTTTCATCTTTGGAAAAATCCCCGTGAGTGAGCAATACATCTTTTTTATTTCTCATCGCATAGTCGCCATTCATTTGCACTGCACTTTTTACCTTCTGCGACTGAGCGATGCATTGTCTTTGATCCTTATTTCATGTCAGTCGCACACTCGCGCCACTTTTATACTTTTCTCTTTTTGATCGGCGAGTAAGCGACACATTGAACAGTCCTTCAGTCGCTGAGTCGGGTGATCCTGTGTCTTTACCTTTAACTCAAAGCACGTGCCTTTTTCTATTCTCAATGACCTTGCGACATACCTTAATCGCTTAGTCGGAAGCACTTTTTCCCTGGGGCACTTTTATCATCAGACTTCGCGACTGAGGGCAAACATACCCTAGTCTTGTTATCGCGTGATCCACTTCCTTTATCAAGCGATCAGGCGACAACCACTAGTTCTGTGACAAGTGTCATCTTTTCTTTTGTCCATGTAATACTTTCTGATCAACTGAGTCATAGCCTCTTCTCAAGCGACATCCTGACTGAGTAATTTTTTCTAACATCAAACAGCTAGTCGCGAGGTCATGAATGTTATCTCTTAACCGCCTTTTTATCACCAGACCACGCGACTAAAGAAAGAACTTAACTGTTTGACTGAGCTGATCCAGCGACCATGCGACATGAAGTAGGTGCAAGGTCGGGAGACATTTCTTTGACTTGCCATTTCTTCTCGCGATCACCCGACTGAGGTGGGTCCCATTCATTTTTAAAAGCTCATAACATGATATGAAGCGACAACCCGACTACCAGGAAATCACTAAGTCTCGATACACTGAGAGAATATTCTATTTTTTATCAAGACTACGCGACTGAGGAAAAACATACCTTAGTCTTGTTATCGCGTGATCCTCCTCCTTCATCAAGCGATCAAGCGACAACCATTAGCTGCGTGACAGATGTCATCTTCTCTTTCGTCCACTTTATGCATACTTGAAAACTGACTCACCGCCTTGATCTGGCGACATCCCGACTGAGGGAAATCTCTTAGCATGGAACCGTCAGTCGCTGAGTTGTGACTATTTATCCACTAACCACCAATTATCATGAGACCACGCGACTGAAGAGAAAGCCTTAACTGTTTGACTGAGCTGATCCAGCGACCATGCGACATGAAGTAAGCGCAAGGTCGGGAGACATTTCTTTGACTTGCCATTTTTCCTCGCGATCACCCGACTGAGGTGGGTCCCGTTCATTTCAAAGCTTTATAACAAGATATCAAGTGACAACCTGACTGAGAGGAAATCGCTAAGTCTCGATACACTGAGAGAATATTCCATTTCTTAACAAGACAACGCGACACAAGGCAAAAGCAAAGTCGGGAGATGTTTTAGCATATTCGATTCTGGTAAAGCGATCAAGCGACCTGACTTAAGGCACATGTCTTTAATGACTTTAAAAAGGTAATGATGAAATAGAAGACATGGCCTAGGGTTTCAAAAAAAAATCGTTTAACACTTGATTGCTAGGGTTTTCCAGGGTTTTGACAATTTTGGCAATGTATAGGTATAAAAACCTGAAAATTTGCAGAGTTGAAGCCAGACTAAACATGAAGGGACTGAAATGGATAGGCCAGAACCAGAAAAAGGACAAGGAACTGGGAGAACTGCCAAATAAGAAATATCACCAACAGAATCAATGCATTGATTGTACATAAATTCAAAGAGGGGAAAATGTAATCACCTAAAAATGGTCTACAAAACCCTAAGGCCCTAATCTCAATTGTTCATCAAGAAAACCAAAATCCTAATTAAATCTCCTAAGACCTAATCGAGGGTAATTCAATTTCATAATTTGATTTGACCTAAATTTTGTGTCCCATTCGACCATCATCGCACTTGATCTTTTTTAATTTATTAATTAATTCCTAAATCCTAATATAATTGACGATTAAATCAACCTTATATTATTTATTTAATTAATGTCTTAGGATGTTGATTAAATAAATAAGAATTGTTAATTAATAACAAAAAGGAATTAAAATTAATTATGTCATCATAATTTGATGGAAAACGCATTAAATCATTTAATTATTCCAAAAATGCATTCTTAAGTCATCAATTAGTTAACTAATTATCATTTTGAAAAAAAATCAAATCATATCAATTAACTAAATATTAACTTATTATGATTTTGAAAATAAACCAGTTCACTAGAAAATCAAATTTGTTAACTCGTCTTTCGATTTAGCAACTTCCTTTCAACTTTGGAAGTTTTCAAAATAACTGATTAAAAATTTGAGTTAGCTAATTATCTCAACCAATCAAATCAGTTGTACATGGATTTTGTTATTTTGGAATGAATCTCAACTGCTCTTCATCAATCAATTTTGTCTGTCCATTTTTGAGAAGATTTTTATATAATCAGGCCTCTATTCTTCCAATAAAAAGATGGCAAAGTGGAGAAATGTAGTTGAATTAGTGATTATTATTAATTTCTTATTGTTTTATCATATTTATATTGTCATTTAATTAATTTTTATGCATAATCTAGAAATCACATTTCTCTCATTTGCTTAAATAATGGATAGATCATTAGCTAAAACGTGCATATCATTTAGTTTAATCTTTCATTTAGCTAGATTTTATAGCCACTAAATTTTGGGATGATCTGAGAGAATAATTCATACTCCTATTTACTAGAAGGCAATGAGTCACCTTGATTGATTTGTGCTTCATTAGTTTATTTTCTTTAATCAAGAATATAACGGTGCATTGCAGTTTTTGCGTTGTCTAGCTAAGTCACATTTTCACACACACAAGAGAACCATATATTTGGAAATGGGTGTTAGTTCATCATAATACATAATAAGAAGTTGTATCCCTCTCTTTGTCTACTTGGTAGATAAATGACTTAAGATGTCTTTCCCACCTGATTATTCGATGCATTATATAAAATGTGTTATCTCCTCTTTGGCATTAGTTTTGAATGTTGAGATTTAGAGGGAATATTTAGAAGTAGATGCATTGTTTTATGGATTTTCATTATTCTCTTTATGATCATAAGGTTGGGTTATTTATGATGATTTTTACGAGAAATAGAGGAAATTGTATGTCAATTTGGGCATATTATTTTATGTTGTGGGAATGTTTGGTTTACTTAATCTACTTTTTTGTGAGAGGTTTACATCTATTCAACCATTTTTAGTCTTTTTTTAATAATTTTTGTTTTAAGTTAGTGCAAAAGGGCCCCAAGCTATAAAAGATAATAATTAGAAACTATTATAAAAGCTTCAACAAAAATCTAGTGACCAGCATAAACTAAGTAATGTTATGAAAGAGACACAAAATCTTTGCAATAAAATTTTAAGTACAACTTAGAAAGAAAGAAAGAAATAACCTAGAGAAGAGACAATGCAACTACACCAACCATAAAAATAATAGCCACACAAAAAAAATGCAACATGAAATAGAGTAGGAACTACAAAATAAATCACCAGTTAGCCAATTTTGTTGGTTTGAAAAATTCTTTAAAATAATTTATTTTTCTAAAATAATAGGATCAAAATCTCCTATCCTAAATTTATTGAGACCAAATTAGAATATAATGGTATTTCCATCCTTCTATCTGACAAAATTCAATGGGCGCCCATCTTTAAGTGCTCCATAGAATATTTCTTATTAGCTTATTCTTCACATCATTTTTTCTTGACACAATAAGGGCTATAGGTAATTTCACCTTCATATCTCATAGTATTGAGTGAGGAATTCATCTTCTATCCATCTTAACTAACATCAATATTTTCATCCTTTTCAATCTATCCAACAAATGGTATAGAGGGAATCTCTAGGGTTGGATCATTTTTCTTCTTCACTTTGTGAGTTTTCTTACTTCTCTACCAAGTAGTGTTATTATTCCCTACTTTTCCACAAAGATAGATAAGTATTGGACAATCCGCATAACTTATCTTTTGTACACATCCAAATTTAGAGGATAAGAAAATTTGGGTATGGAGAAATTAACGATTTTTTAAATAGACACAAATTATAGCATAAGCCAATGATTCCTTGGATTTATTAATTTTATCTATCTTTTCACTCCAAAATTCCCAAGGCTAGCCATGAAAATGAACACAAACTAAAAATATGGAGGTGACATCCTTTAGTGGGTCAAAGTTGGGAATCTACTTATTTAGACATGGATCATTTTATCCACAAGTCATTGACTATATTTAAAATAATTCTAGTGTAGTCCATGAGATTAAAAAAATAGAATTTGTTTTTTCAAATTTTAAGTTACTTCAACACCAGTTGAAATATTCCACTTTCAAATAACTCATCTTCTAATAAATTTAATGAGAGGGGTAGTTACCATAGAATCTACACAAAATAGACTTTAAAAAAAATAGAAGAAACATCTTCATAATCAAATTCAAAAATATTAACTTATATTTTATCTTCCATCACTTTTGTTAAGGCCAAAAAATATCACCCTTACTTAGGCATTAAGGCATACTAATATTTCATGGTAATAATGGAAACCTTCCAGAGTTGTGGGTGGATTCTGACTAAGAAGGAATCTCTGGATTCTAGGCTGGGTCCTATTGGATTTGGGGTATCAATTCTTTATTTCTCTCTTCTGATTTTTGGAAGGAAAGGGATAAATTTTAACTAAAACTAAATGAACAAAATTTAAAAGGTGATACACCAAATAGGATTCAAACTAACATCCACTTGACATACCCTAATGATTTCTTAAAAATCATTCACTGTCCAATACATAGGCTAACTTGGATATCACTACTAGGGATCTCACCACAAATAATGATATTCCTGCTAACAGAAATGCAAATTCTGCAAAAGGTTATATCCTACAATATAGAATAGGAATAAAGACAATTCACTAATCTATAGTGAAGATATATTACACTTTAATGCAAAAAATTGAAAATAATTGATAACAAAGACCATAAAAAGGTGCATGATTAATGGGGCTAGCTTTATTCTTATCAAAAACTATGGATAGTTACATGAGTGAGTTTCAGAAAAATAGCAAGGAATACATGCATCCTCTTGCATAAAATCGATGCTCAACATGAACCAAAAAAGATACAAAATGCATAAAAAAGGGCTATAGGAACAACTAGTTCACTAAAAGAACCCTCTCCCTAAATTCTGAACCCCTAACCTCAAATCAAAAACTCAGCTATATAGCCCATGAAGCCAAAATCAAAAAATCATTCCTCCCTCCAGAATAGCATATTACTAAACCTAAGGCATAATTAGTGCCCAAAATTTTTCCCTAAATCCAGCCCCTCTAAAGTTGGTGTTTAAAGATTTACATCTTTTACATAGTTTCACTAACTCCTAATAAAAATACATCACAAAACCTATTACATTCTAACCCATAACATAAACCCCAACTCCATTTGCATAAAAACCCTAACTCCCATCAATCCCGACACCATAGCATATAGCTAACCATGCCTAAGTAACATCTTGGCTAGGGTCAACATGACCAATCTCAATGTAAAAATATCCATCTCTATCATGGCACTGGGGAAGACTGTCGTGCACTGCAGTCTTTAATGATTTGGGTCCTTTGTGTAGTCTATGGACTTAAATTTTTTATCAAACTGGCATAGGCATTATTGCATTTCATTTTTGGATTTTCCTGTTTGGGAGAGATGTTAGGGTTTTTTTTTCAAAACCCTAGCTATGATTGTCGCCATGGTTGTGATTATGGCACTCTTCTCAGCTTCCTCTGTTGAACTCGGGCTAATCTTGAGTTCACCACTTGTTATCTAGGCATTGGTGGAGTATTTGAAGCTGACATCAATTGGATATTGTAGTTTCATATTCATATTCAACTGCAGACATGAGTTAGTTACAACTTGAGCTCTCTGAACTAGAACTCATCCACATATTGTTTGTGTATGAGCTTATGATCTGCCTTAGGAATGGAGTGCACACTCACTATTTATACATGAGCTTGAGCGGTGTTTGAATCTTGAGTCAACTCACTCACTAGAGCTTCACTGTTAGAGAACTGAGAGCTTGGGCTCTTCTATACCATGGGCTTTTCTCTTCTGATCTGCGGTCTATGATTATGCATAGAGCTCTAGGTCTTGCTGGACACTGGAGTGCACATTCAAACAAGAGTTTCACTGTTTGAAAACAAAAGAGAGCTCGGGATTCTCATAATGTCGTAGGCTCTTCTCTGGAGTTGTTTTTATTTTATGATCTACGACCTCAATGCACTAAACCTCAATCATAAACTTGCAGATAAGTTACCTCCACTTTTCTCTCCATTCTTTAAACTCAATGTTGATTTCACATGTTTAGTTTTGAACCCCACATTTTCCATTCCTTTATTTATCATGTGCATTTGATATGGGTTTTTTTTATACACTATCTTCTTGTTTGTTGTTGACTCACTGTTTGAATGCCCATGTAAGCTTCCTTCGTTGGCTTGAATATCGAGCTTCATCTCTGGTGATGTCTGTAGTCTTGTGATTATTAGGATTTTTACATTTATATGTTCTCTTATTGGGCCTATTGTTGATAGTTGTCACTATGCTATGTTTTTTGTTCACCACTCTTTGTTTGAATGTTACTCTCTGCATAAACGGTGCCACTCTTTGTGCATAATGTCTGCACTGTGAGATGGATGTCTACATTTATCATGTATGGAGCTCTTTACATTATATGGTCTCCCTCTATACATAGGTACTACCTGTAGTGAAAAATTACCCATGGGGTTTGAGCACGGGCTTGTGACTCCATGAGAAACACTCTGAAACAGAGGGTATTCATCCATTGAACATGCATACTTTCTTTTTATTTGCATAGTTCTATTATATATATGCACATTCATTCCATTATATATTGTTACTTGAAACATAAATAGCATCACATAGTCACGACATCCTAATATATGTACATATACTGTTTATTTGATCATGCATAATAAGAGCACTGCTATTTAGTTCAGCACATATGCATACTCTTTTGATGACAAAAAACTATTATTTTCCTTTTCATACATGCATAAGCTTGGCATTTGTCATTTGACCATGTAGAATAACAACATCATTTGATTTTCTTCTTTGATCGATAATAGTACCATTAGTTTTTCCTTTCATGAACACGTTATTTTGTTCAATTCTAGTATATGCATCCATATCTTGTAACAACATTACTGTACTCTTATTTGATCCATCCTTATGCACTTTTATTTGATGATTTCATATGCATATTCATTCTATAGCATTATAAATGACCTTCACTTATGCAGAAATGAATAATATGGTTACCTCATTTTTTGATTGCAATTCACCTTCCTTTTTTGCAACATTTTGTTTGTGGAATTATATAATCTCACTTCAATTTGGAGCATCCATCTTTGATCACATATGCATCTTATAACATCATTACTGTATTTTGCATATTTGCATCAATGGTGTTTAAATCTATAACAACTTGCATGCACCTTTTAGCAACTGTTATGCATTGCATCTCTCCTCCTTCTGAATATTCTCTTTCCTGAACTCATGAACACCTAGCATTCTTTCATTCTTCAATAATGCATCTTGTGAGGTTCGAGCATGGCCTTGTGACACTTACTGCATATTTCAAATATAGAAAAGGGTTTCATAAATATATGTCTCTTGGATGTTATAATTATGTTAATGTAAATGCATACCTTTCCATTGCATTGATATCATTGGTAAATGTGTAGTCCTGGAAGTTTGATTTATGTATGGTGCTTTTAGGTTTATTATGTATTTCTTAGATCCAATCAGGATCTAACATCTTTTCCATGATGCAGGACAGGACAAAAAGAATACAAAGATAAGACCAAGACATGAAGACTCAAATGATGTAGACATCAGCTCTATAATGAAGAAGACCTCTTGAAGGCAATACATGGATCCCTAAACCTCATAATTCTTCTCTCTTACTTTCTTTTCTATATATGTCCTCTAATTTTTCAGTATGGAAGATGTAACATGGAAGGAACACTTGTTTACTACATTCAGTTTAATTGCACAATGTAATGATCAATTATAAATCTAAAAATTTGAATCTGATCACTACTTAGGGTACAATGTAATCTGATCATATGAATGTAATAGGAATGTATTCATCTTCATTAGCTGAACAGTAATGTTAAACAAATGTATCTTCATGCACCTTTTTATTGTTTTTGATTGTCATACTACATGCAAACAATTAGGGTAACAATTCTGGCAACTTGTGATGGATGTCTGCCTGCTAGACATTGGGACCAGTAGCCTAAAAAAATCTATTGGGCATTGAGTCTATTAATCACCTATTTGAAACCTTAAACCTAGCCTGTGAATATAAGAAAACCCTTTCCTAATGATTGCGTGTATGTTTATGATTGGTGGTAGTGAAGAAAAAACTTCATTATCAAAAATTGTAAATGTATTCTTGGTCATTGAGGAATGATTTTCTTGTGTTTGTAGATTTTGACAACAATTTTAAAGAGTGCCTTTCCCACATTCTACAAACCCTAAATCTTTGAAGACTTATTGAAAACTGGGAAAGCTAAAACTAATACTAACCTAACTGTGCTTGACAACACTTAGGGAAAACTAGATAACTAACCTACCCTAACCTAACTAGCAACAAAACATGCTAAACAAAACCATTTACTATTTCATTGAAATACTTTCACTTTCTCTTCAAATTACAATGATGCACATGCTTATAAGAAAATACAAGGAGACTAAAAAATGAAGCATATTTAACTAGTTCATGCAATATTTCATAAAGAGAGGAAGTATTTTGACTTACTTCACTCTGTTGATGGAAGAAAATTGAATCCATATGCTACACTTAGTCTTCCTTATTAACATCCTCACAATCGGGTGTAGATATAAATGAGGCCTCCTCACCTTTCTCCAGTAGGGATAGACACCAGATTGGACAACCTCTTGAGATTATGAGCTTGGGGCCCTCCTTACTGGTTTCTTTAGTTTCCTTTCTTGACTCTGGTTCCTCATGGCTATCCTTCATTATTAACAGCCATGTCAACTCCTCCTCCATGGTCAAAGGATCATCATCTTTAGTCAAGTCAGCTAGGAGCTCATCAAAACTATTGATCCACTAGGGATCATGAGCTCTTGGTTCCATCTTGCATTCCTGCACAGAATCTTTAGAAAGAATGTCTTCCAAAATAGAGCACCCTTGAATAGGCACAAATTTTGACCTCTCAACATCAAGATTCTCATAGAAATCTACAATAATGTTTTCAAAATAATTCTCTAATATTTGATCAACTTATTTATCATGAACACTTTGTTGTGCTGATGTGACTGGAATCTCCTCTTCTTTCTATTGATCTACAAAAGAGGGTAACTTGTCTAAGAAGAGCACAACCATCTCTTGCTGGTCAGAATAGTCTCCTTGATTTTGAGCCTTTTCTACTTGTTCTATCAAATTTGAAACAATAGCCTTCCTTTCAGCTCCCTATTCTGGAGATGACTCACATGGAACCACCTTGATAAGATTTGGCATCTGGAACCTAGCGTGCTTAGTCCATGAGGGCTGCCATGGAAAATTGGTATCTTGCTCATCTGGTTCTACTACATAAAGCATCTCTAACTGAGAATCAATAAAGTGGGTTGGTTGACCATGCTCACTCAAGGGCTCTTGTAGGGGTTGTCTTATTTATTTTGCAAGATTATAACTTGGAATCTCCAGCTTAGATCCTTCTTGGACTGTGGACTGATTTAGGGCACAAGAACCTGCTTGAGATTCTAGCTCTTGTAATTTTGTCATTAATTGCCTCATCTGCTCCTCTTTAAATGCAACTTGCTTGGAAAACAACTCCTACTCATACCTTTGAGCCTCCATCTCTTGCCAGTGTATGTGAGATTGATAAGATAGCTCCTCTTGATGCATGCCATACTCTTTCTCTTTCTCCATAGATCTCAGTTGCTCTTGAAAGTTCTTCAGAATATCATCAAGATTCATATTTGAAATATGTTGTGGATAATTATGAGAATCACTAAAGAAACTACCTTGTGGCTGTTGGTAGGCATGCTGCCTAGAAATTTGATGCTTGCTTAGATGCTGGTAAGGATGAGATGAGTGTTTTCCTTCAAATTGTGACCTAAAAATAGCAGCAGGGTTGTATGGATATGATTGATTTTCAGATAATGGAGGAAACCTTTCATAAAATTGAGGATAGTAATCCATCTTAGGAACCAAATATTCCTAAAAATAGTAGATATACACTTAGAGTCACCAGATATGAAAAATAATGACCTCTTAAAGGTCTACAACTTGTTGGATGTATATAAAAAACAACAAGAACTATGAAACTAAAAACTTATGACCTTCTGGTCCCACCGGGTGAGCCAAAAACTGTTAAGGCCAAAACATATCACCCTAACTTAGGCATTAAGTCATAGTAATATTTCATGGTAACAATGGAAACCTTCCTAAGTTGTGGATGGACTCTGACTAAGAAGGAATCTCTAAATTCTAGGCCAGTTCCTATTGGATTTGGGGTATCAGTTCTTTATTTTTCTCTTTTGATTTTTGGAAGGAAAGGGAGAAATTTTAACTAAAACTAAATAAGCAAAATTTAAAAGGTGATACACCAAATAGGATTCAGAATTCTCAAAGATTCAAACTAACATCCACTTGACATACCCTAATGATTTCACAAAAATCATTCACTGTCCAATACATAGGCTAACTTGGATATCACTACTAGGGATCTCACCACAAATAATGATATTCCTGCTAACAGACATGAAAATTTGGCAAAAGGTTATATCCTACAATCTAGAATAGGAATCAATACAATTCACTAATCTATAGTGTAGATATATTACACTTCAACGCAGAAAATTGAAAATGATTGATAACAAAGACCATAAAAAGGTGTATAAGTAATGGGGCTAGATTTATTCTTATAAAAATTTATGGATAGTTACATGAGTGAGTTTTGGAAAAATAGAAAGGAATACATGCATTCTCTTGCATAAAATTGATACTCAACATGAACCAAAATGGATACAAAATGCATAAAAAAAGGCTATAGGAACAACTAGTTCACTAAAAGCACCTTCTCCCTAAATTCGGAACCCCTAACCTCAAATCACAAACTCAACTATATAGCCCATGAAGCCAAATTCAAAAATCATTCCTCCCTCCAAAATCCCTACAAAATAGAATATTACTAAACCTAAGGCATAATTAGTGCCCAAAATTTAGCCCTAAATCTAGCCCCTTTAAAGTTGGTGTTTAAAGATTTACATCTTTAACATAGTTTTACCAACTCCTAATAAAAATACATCACAAAACCTATTACATTCTAACCCATAACATAAAACCCAACTCCATTTGCATAAAAACCCTAACTCCCATAAAACCCAACACCATAGCATATAGCTAACCATGCCTAAGTAACATCTTGGCTGGGGTAAATATGACAAATCTTGATGTAAAAATATCCATCTCTGTCGTGGCACTTGGGAAGGCTATCATGCACTACAATCTTTAATGAATTAGGTCCTTTGTGTACTCTATGGAATTCAATTTTTTATCAAACTGGCATAGGCATTATTGCATTTCATTTTCACATTTTGCTTTTTGGGAGAGATGTTAGGGTTTTTTTTTTAAACCCTATCTATGATTGCCACCATGCTCGTGATTATGGCACTCTTCTCGGCTTCCTCTATTGAACTCAGGCTAATATGGAGTTCACCACTTTTTATCTAGGCAATGGTGGACTATTTGAAGCTAAAAGTGGTCGCATATTGTAGTTTCATATTCATATTCGACTGTAGACATGAGTTAGTTACAGCTTGAGCTCTATGAACTAGAACTCATCCACGCATTGTTTGTGTATGAGCTCGGGCTCTTTCTTAGGACTGGAGTGCACACTCACTATTTATACATGAGCTCGAGCAGTGTTTGACTCCTGAGTCAACTGATTCACTGGAGCTTCACTATTAGAGAACTAAGAGCTTGGGCTCTTCTATACTGCAGGATTTTCTCTTCTTATCTGCAGTCTATGATTATGCATGGAGCTCTGGGTCTTGCTAGACACTGGAGTGCACGTTCAAATAGGAGTTTCACCATTTGAAAATGAAAGAGAGCTTAGGCTCCTCATAACACCGTAAGCTCTTCTCTCGAGTTGTTTTTCTTTTATGATCTATGGGCTCGATGCACTACACCTCAATTATAAAAATGCAAATAAGTTACCTCCACTTTTCTCTCCATTCTTTAAGCTTGATGTTGATGTCACATGTTTAGTTTTGAACCCCACATTTTCCATTTCTATGTTTATCATGTGCATTTGATATGGGTTTTGTTTATACGTTGTCTTCTTGTTCACTTTCGACTCACTTTTTGAATGCCCATGTAAGCTTCCTTCGTTGGCTTGAATATCGAGCTTCATCTTTGTTGATGTCTGCAGTATTTTCATTATTGGGGTTTTTACATTTATGTGCTTTCTTCTTGGGTCTATTGTCGATAGTGGTCACTATGCTATGTTTTTTGTTCACCACTCTCCATTTGAATGTTACTCTCTATGTAAACCGTGCCACTCTTTGTGCATAATGTTGCCACTCTGAGATGGATGTTTGCATTTATCATGTCTGGAGTTCTTTACATTATATGGTCTCCCTCTACAAAAAATGAAAAGTATTTCATCTATACATAGGTACTACCTGTAGTGAATATTACCCATGGGGTTCGAGCACAGGCTCGTGACTCCCATAAGAAACACTCTGAAATAGAGGGTATTCAGCCATTGAACATGCATACTTTCTTGTTATTTGCATAGTTATATTATATATATGCACATTCATTCTATTATATAGTGTTACCTGAAACATAAATAGAAGCACACAATCACAGCATCCTAATATATGTACATATACTGTTTATTTGATCATGCATAATAAGAGCACTGCTATTTACTTCATCACAAATGAATACTCTTTTGATGACAAAACACTATTATTTGACTTTTCATACATGCATAATCTTGGCATTTGTCATTTGACCATATAGAATAACAACATCATTTGATTTTCTTCTTTGATCGATAATAGTACCATTAGTTTTTCCTTTCAAGAACACATTGTTTTGTTCAATTCTAGTATATGCATCCATATCTTGTAACAACATTATTTTGCTCTTATTTGATCCATCATTATGCATTGTTATTTGATGATTTCATATGCATATTCATTCTATAGCATTATAAATGACCTTCACTTATGCAAAAATGAATAATTATAGGGTTACCTCATTTTTTGATTGCAATTCACCTCCCTTTTTTGCAGCATTCTATTTGTGGAATTAGATCATCTCACTTCATTTTGGAGCATCCATCTTTCATTGCATATACATCGTACAGCATCATTACTATATTCTGCATATTTGCATCAATGGTATTTAAATTTGTAACAAGTGTTATGCATTGCATCTCTCCTCCTTCTGAATCTTCTCTTTCCTGAACTCAAGAACACCTAGCATTCTTTCATTCTTCAATAATGCATGTTGTGAGGTTTGAGCATGGGCTCGCGACACTCACTACATCTTTCAAATACAGCAAAGGGTTTCATAAAGATATGTCTCTTTGATGTTATTATTTTTTTAATGTAAATGCGTACCTTTCCATTTCATTGATATCATTGGTAAATGTGTAGTCCTACAAGTTTGATTGATGTATGGTGCTTTTAGGTTTCTTATGCATTACTTATATCCAATTTTGATCTAACATCTTTTCCATGATGCAGGACAAAACAAAAAGAAGGTAGAGATAAGACCAAGACATGAAGACTCAGGTGATGCAGACATCAGCTCTAGAATGCAGAAGACCTCTTGAAGGAAATACATGGATCCCTAAACCTCATCATGCTTCTCTCTTACTTTATTTTCTGCATATGTCCTCTAAGTTTTCAGTATGGAAGATGTAACATGGAAGGAACACTTGTTTACTACATTCAGTTTAATTGCACAATGTAATGATCAATTATAAAGCTAAATTTTTTGAATCTGATCACTACTTAGGGTACAATGTAATCTAATCATATGAATCTAATAGCAATGTATTCATCTTCATTAGATGAACATTAATGTTAAAGAAATGTATCTTCATGCACCTTTTTATTGTTTTTGATTGTCATACTACATGCAAAAAATTAGGGTAAAAAATTTCTCATTGGTAACTCTAGGAACATTCATAGAGTCCACAGAAAGAGAAGGAGAAACCACCTCTCCACAAAATAGATCTAGATATGTGACTATCCATAAAAAATTTAGGTATTACTTCCAAACCAGCATTTTTAGAAGCATTATTTAAAATATTAGGAGAAGACACGATCATATCATCTTTCGAAGAGGAGGGAGAGTAACCCAGAAGCATACTCAGTGCAAACCTTCACATCATTCTCGAAAGGTGTGAATATACTAGGAGATCAAAAAACACTCTTATCCATAGATACTTACTCTCATCCAAGAAAGTAGAGTGGTAAGGTTTTGGTAGATCTACAAAAACTAGAGAAATATTATAATTTAGATCACCTAGATAGGAAGTGAGATACCTTTTTATTAACCCAAATAACTTACCACTATTCAAAACCATCTCTTCATATTTTATAGCTTTGTAACTAAACTTTAAAAAATTATCCATTTAAGATGTCTAAAAGGATATCATCATCCTCGTCAATAAATTATTCAGTGCCTTAAACTCCTTTATAGGGGGAGAAACTAAAATTAACAAAGAAGAGAGTAAAGATCTTCTTCCTCACATACCAAAAAAATAATCTCCTATTTTGCAAAACTTTGAGACCCATAATCTAAATATAGGGCATTTTGAAGAGATTCCTCCAATTGAAAAATCATTCTCCTTATACAAAGAATTTGGTCAAAAAATAATAGGCTCCTCAAAATAGTCTTTGTCATTAGCATTAGTAGAGGCCACCTAGGAAGCATACTCTATAGCAGGGAGAGACACAAAGGCATCTCCCATAATAGATCATAATAAAGAGTAGAGTAACATGAAGTCAAAGGAATCCATAGTTGCTCCAATATCAACAAGTGGATAATCAACTTTAGCTATCCCTACACAACCTAAGGGAAAATAAATCCTAGGTAAGGAAATTAAACCACCTCACTTTTATATATCTCTAATCATTGGAGATAAAATAGTTCAGAGCTACATGACTGATTTAGGAGCTAGTACCTCAGTCGTGCCCAAGAAGGTAATTATAAAATGTGAACCTGTGACTAAGGGAGTTCTCCACCTAGATATTGAACTTCAATAAAGATATTAGGGGTGTTAAATGATTTAGATTCTTCCTTGCAAGCATGTCCTAGTTGCACTGTCCTGCAAGACATATTAGTCATAGACCTCCCTGCATACTTTTCCATATTTCTATCTAGCGATTTCACTAATAAAATAGGTGGGTTTATAGCCTCTAATTAGTCCCACATGTTTTTTAGAACCAGATATGGCACAAAATATTCTATAGAACTAGAACCTTTTTTCATCAACCATGTAGAGCCTTACATGGTTACCCCTAAAAATATGAACTTTAATTTTCATGATTAGGCGACAGAGGCTATGATCTATGAATCTAATACCCTTGTTGAAGGCATTCTAAATCTGATTTTAGATGAGTGGGTTACTGATCCATATGAACTAGATCAATTCAAACATATGGATAGGGTTGTGTTGGGAATCTACATTGTCCATGAATAGGGTATTGTTATCCTAATTTTGAGACAAGATGCAAAAGAACAGCAAGGACAATAGATCAATCAAATTTCTATTTCTAGTAGGTATTATGATGAAAAGGTGTGTACCTATTTGATGAGATCCCTAGTTTTATTGTTGATAATGATGAAATACTACTTGGGCCAAAATCAGTGAAAGAATCTAAACAACAAAGAAAGATAGATCACTTGGAAAGAGTGGTGTTCTTTGAAGAGGTAGATGAGGCCAATTTCATCTTTAGAGATGAAAAGGATGATAAAGATGGAGTATTTCATCATGTCAAGAAACAAGATCACATGCGAGTGTCCTTTTTCTATTAGATTCATGTGGAAAAAATTAATACAACTAGCATGATGGTTGTAAAAGGAGGTTTCTTGGGTATTTCAACTATTCCAAGATGAAGAAAAAGAGCAACTAATTTAACAAGCTAGTTGATGAATTTGTTTTACATTATTGATCGTAAATATTTCTACATAGTAGCATAGATTATTTTTCTTTTCAAGAAGTGCACTAGATAAAATATTTTCCCTCCCAAGGATAGAAAATTTTTAGTGTTTTACTCAAGTTACAATGGCTGCAATTTAGATGTTGATACAAATGGCCAAAACACCATGTTTTCAGCACTAGCGAGTCCATGCCTAATGAATTTCTTAAATTTCACTGACCATATGCTTAGCAAGAAAGCATCCCCTCTAAGTCACCAAAAATATTGACTATTTTTCCTACCATTAACCCATCATAGATAACTGATCTGAGATATCTTTATCATAGGGTAAAACTCTCTTAGGTCAAACACATTGTGTTATTCAAGCATTTACGGATAACATCTTATATTATCCCCCTTATCGCTAGGCCCCGTTCTATTATTATAATTCCTTAGCATCTTTGTGATGATCAATGAATCTAGTTCATTCATTCTTGCACAATTATCTCAACATGCTCACTCGAGTTAAGCACATAGTCACACAATCAATGGGGTCAAAAGGTAAATGACATGACAATATTTGTGCGCTAACATGTTTTATCCAAATTTTTCTTTGGCCAGATTATGAATTTTTTTTGATTGAATGATCCTATTAACTCACTTAAGTCAAATGGACCAAGTCCCTTTGTGCCATCTATTAACCAACCCTATATACATAGATACCTTTCATTGTTGTTCACTGTTAAAATCTTTATTATTTATCCATCGAGCATCTCTAATGAGATGAACAGCTCCAGTTCATGAATTCTTGCACAATTATTACAACTTGCTCGCCAGAGTTAAGTATATAGTCACATGGTCAATGAAGTCAATTCCATATCAACATGTGTAGGGTGGGCTAACATGTTATAATTTTTATTTTGATGCTTCTTTTCCATCATCACAATTTGACTTTTAGCGACCATGACATAGTGATAGGACTCAAAATTCAATGTCAAGAAACTTATTTGGCTTTATAAACATGAGGCCAATGCATCCCATGCTCATTTATCACTTACAAGGGTATTATTTGTCCCTTCTATCTACGAAAGGCCTCATTTGGCCTTTTTTTGTCACTTGCATAAATCAAGTTGCATATAGAGACCAAATTTTGATCCAATTTGATTTCTTCTACCTTTTGTAACCTAACTCCACTTTGTTAGGGGTTTGAACTTAATATTGTAATTAGAGTTATGCCTAATATATAATAAATTTTTGTACATATTTTCTAGGTTGTTCTCTCTTGTTCTTTTGTAGTGGTTATGCCCTAGACTTTAAATTTTCATTGGCCGTACATGCATATCGATCTCTATTTTTACCTCATCTCCTAGTCTAATACATTATACAAATCTTCTTTCCTTGTATTTATTTCTTTTTTTCCATGTTTCAAGTTTGTATACCTGTATCATATTTTTTCATGAATGGTGTAGTGCAAATATAACTTTTCTTACATCATTTCATTCATTCAAACCTACGTATGAATTCTTGAGAGGTACATTAGAGTTGATATTTTTGTATGTTAGGGGTTATTGTTGATGTTATGTGTAGTTATAGGTAGGGATAAACCATAGTTTCAATCAGTTGCATCACCCACTTTAATTTTCATGCATTCTTTCTCCCATTTCCCTCAAAGTTGTTAGATAAGTACACTCTGATTTGAAGGAAGTTGACATTCTCCAGAGATTCAATTTCACATGTAAAAATTCCCACACATGGAAGTCACAACGTTGCTTGAGGGTCATACCCCAAGTATAGGTGCATATTTTTGTGTTAACAATAATCCAACTACAAATGCATTTCTTGAGAATAGATTAGAGTCTATCACTACTTTCCAAACCATTAAACCATCCAAAAAATCATCATGATCAAAGAAAGAGATTAATATCATAGAAGAGAGATATTTTTCAATAGAAGGCATAAAAAACTAGTACATGAATAGGATTCTTGGGGAATTTGGGATTGAAATTCCCTCCTAATTAACCATCCTAATTGTATTTTCAACATGCCAATTATCTCATTTAAACACCCTACACATATGATATATGAGAAATAGCCCAGAGATTTGCCTCTCTAAGGGCTTAATGGGGACATAAATCTACTTATTCAGAAAGAAATAACCCATGAAGTAAATAGAAGAACTGAAGAGCCCACAACCCAACCAGAGATGAGTAAACTTTAAATTATAGAATTTTTTTGAGAAGAAGCTACTTCTTATAGACCCAATTATAACAATTAGAATAATTATTGCTCTTTGTTTTACATTCCATTTCAAAAGATCCCACAACTCAATATTGGCTCCTAGGCAGCCATCAAATAAGATAAATCTCCATACACATAAACATAACTAATGTTTTAGTTTGTACATCTCACACTTGTCTTCTTTAATTATAATTAAGGTGAAATAAAATTTTACATCAACGAGTCTCCAACCAACTAAGTTTTGAAAACTCAAAAACAAATAGATAAGAAAACAATATCAAATTTAAAATTTCCCAAAGAAAATGTGGAAATTAATCTGAGTTTGATCTTGTTGTCTCAAATAAATCAACTTCTGATTGCAAATGAGTGTTATCAACCTTATTCTAAAGAAACCTTGGTTGGTTAAACTAAGATTTTTGTGTAAAATTTTGATTGCTAAGCTCCATATCAATAGCTAGATTTTCCACAAAATTAGGCATATGAATAGCTTCCCCATTGTAGTGTGAAACCTTGGAGATTAAAACATTTTGAATCAATCTCCATAGTTCTGATAGAATATATTGTGACTTCCAACTAGTTACTTCCTTTGAGACTATAGCTTACATGATAATTTGAGGATCCCATGCTACATATATACAAGATAATTTGAATTGCAAGGCCAAAAAAATACCCATTAACAAAGAATTTGCTACAACAACATTATTTATGGATTTTAGTATGCATGTAGTCTATGCTCCTAACACCTTCCCAATATGATCTCTGATAACATAATCAATCCCTAATTTTCTAGGATTACCCTCAGAAGAACCCTCAAAGTTTAGTTTGACCCAATTAATATTGGGAGGTTTCCAATTTACATTAGCCATCACATATTGGGAAGGAGAATTTCTTATCAAATTCCCCTGAAATAGTAAAAAATGCAAGGCCATTTGGTCAAAACTTAAGAACCAAAGATTGAGGATATTTAATACATCGATCTCACCCTTGAGGTGTAGGCTCTTATATTCTCTAAAATGTGCAATTCAATATGTTCCAAGATATTTTTAAGGGAGTATTCCTATTTTCTAAAAAAAAGTCCTATTTCTCTCCTGCCATATACTCCAGGCTAAAATAATAGGAGTGATTATATTCCATGAACATGAAAAAAAGAATCCCTATACAATAAAGGTCATTTCTCTAAGAGGTCTAGATATGTTTTTTGAAGTGCACCATACCAGCCTAATTTATCTTGGGGAAACTCCCAACATGATAGATAAAATGAACATTGCATCAACAAATAATATGTAGTCTCAACATACTGATTGCAAATCACACAAGTAAATAATAGAGAAATACTTAATTTCTCCAAACGTGAAGCAAAAAGGATTCTATCATTTAAGGCTAGCCATGAGAGTACTCCCATATTTGGTAAAACAACTTCATGCCAACAAAAAGAAAAGGTTGTAGGTCTAATTGGAATAACTACATTTCTCATAGAATGATAGCATATTCTCATTTTATATTGGCTAGATATACATGGATTTCAAATGAGATGATCTAGCTCAGGTGAGGCATAAATTACCATATGCTTCAAAATTTATGCCAATTCCTATTTCTAATAATAGAGAAAAGGAAGATCTAAAAAGTTCTTCCAAACAACAATATTAGAGGAATGTTTAATGAGAAAACCAACCCTCACTTTATCACCCCAAAGTTTTTGATGAACCTTCTAAGCTTGGAAAATATTTTTATTTGTCTACAAATGAGGAAATGTGTTCCAGGAATCTTCCCAAAACAATGTTTTGCTACAATATTTTATTACCTAACATAGATAGGGTACTATAACTTCTCTATTTTTTTTATAGTGAAGTTCCACATAGAAGAACCTTTGGGAGGATTAAGCATTTTGAAAAGGTGTTCTAGAACATCAAAACCCATATACTTTGATCTGATTATCTAAGCCCATAGTGAAGAATGATTTGAATACAATTTCCATGTCAACTTAGCACCCAAGATTAAAATTTTAAATGACAAATAATGAATCCATCAAGCACCTTCAATTTTGGTTTTGCATATATCATTCCATGAAATTAATGAAATTTTTTGTTTGACATCCATATTACATTTCAAAAGAAATTTTCTCATAATTTTTACTATTTTTTTGACACTTCATGTAGGAGCTACTAGGACATAGAAAATATAAATTTGAATTGAGGAGAGAGCCTATTTGATAAGAGATCTACTTATGAATGGTAACCATGAATATTTACATGAAGATATACTTTCTAAGATGGAAGACACAATTGAAGACCAAAATAAAGATTTATTGAAACTATGGAATAAAGGTATTCCCAAGTATTTGCAGGGTAAAACATCCTCTTGAAAGCATAGGAATCTCTAAAATAAAATATTTACTTTAAGAGAGACATTGAAGAAGAAAATCCTAGATTTTTGATTGGTTGATTCTTTGGCCAGAGATCTTGTAGTATTCATCCAAGGTGGATTTAAAATTTTGAGCATCCTTCATTGTTGGTTGATCATATAACATAGTGTCATCTACAAAAAAAAGTGTGGGTGGTGCTCACTGAACTATTTGGTGTGGGTGGTGCTCACTGAACTATTTGGTATAGATATAATCTATCAGAGTGATATTTGATGGCATTTTTGAATTATTCTACTCAACCCCTTAGCCATTATAATAAGAAAGAAAGGAAATAGTTGATCCCCTTTCCTGACCTCCCTATAGGAAGATAAAAAAGACATGGGATTCAATTTACTAGAATAGATAATTTTGCACCTAAGATACAAGATAAGATCCACTCACACAAATTTCTTCTCAAACCCATACATAGGAACTTAGATGTGAAAATTCCAACAAAGATAATTGTAGGCCTTCAATACATCCAATTTTCTAGCATAGAAGGAAACTACTTGGAATGAATAACCTCATGTGCAATCAAGGATCCTTCCACTGTTTCTTTACCTAGGAATAAACCACCCTATTGAGAAGATATAATTGAAGGAATAATATTTTCCAAATGAAGAGAGTGAAAATCTTGTAAACTGTGTTACAAAAGTAGATGGGTCTAAATTTTGAGAAGGATTTAGGCTAAGCATAATTATGGATAAGATTTATCATGCTAAAGGTAGTTGATTTCAGTATCTTAAAGAACCATTTGGCAATATTTATAGGATAGAGTGACTGATTTAAGAATGAACTAAGATAGATACAAATTTAAAAATTAATTAATAATCATATTAAATATGTGCACTAGTAAAATTGGCCCCTATTTTTGATGAAAATTGGTCGCATTATCTACACAGATTGGTCGAAAGACCCACAAATTGTGTTGTCGGTATTTTTCTTGTCGAAAGATCAACACGTTCTTGCTAACGCCAAAATTTTGATACAAACTTGGTCGAAATCAATGTATTCAAATGCCCACAGTATTTTTCGAAACTTCAACCAAACGTTCGTCGAATGCCCGAAAAGTTTCGACTAGATTCAGTCGAAATGTTTTAAAAGTTTCAGCCAAATTTGATCAAAATGTTTCGACCAAGGTTGATCAAAATATTTGACCCATCCGACCAGGATGCCAAACCCACGATGCAAGCTTTCGATACAAAATAGTCAAAACATTTTGACCAAACACTTTTTGTTTCGACCAGGATGCCAAACCCACGACGCAAGCTTTCGACATAGAATGGTCGAACCATTTCGAACAAACTCTTTCTGTTTTGACCAAGATGCCAAACCCATGATGCAAGCTTTCGACATAGAATAGTCAAACCATTTCAACCAAAATCTTTCTATTTCAACCACTGAATGTTGAAATTTTGCCAAAAATTGAATTTAAAAAAAAAAAAAATCCTGGAACTAAATAGCCTCAATTTTGGTACTCAGCTTCAATAGATGGTGGACCAATAAAAAATTGCTTCTTTCTCTCTAACAAACAAGTCTTGAACCAAGTGAGAAGCTATAAGTTCACGACTTCAACTTATAGCTTCTCACTTGGTTCAAGACTTGTTTGTTAGAGAGCAAGA